>VOMN01066579.1:0-37397 GCA_014899125.1 Orchestia grillus | reverse complement strand
CATCAATCCTACGCCTCTGAATTCCAGATAATTATTCTACTAGACATTTACACATATATATATAGGGTTTGAAACGCATGTTTTTCCGCAATTACCTGGCGCAGTCTGACTTTCAGCAAATTAGGAGTTTTTCCTCACGGCTTCGTGAGGTGGAAAGGGTTGTATCAGGATCAAATTGCACGTAGCGGCCTTCCACACTTCATAGTCTTAAATTCATTGTCCTTCTAATACTTCTTTTGGAGGCCCCAAAAAATGTAAATTGCAGGGCCATAAGTCATGGCCAAAGGAAGAATAGTGTATTTCAGTCCATCTCCTCTCCTTCACATATGAGCGAGTTACAGTTGCAGGATGTGGCCGAGCGTCGACGCCCAGTAAAATGACATCACGAAAAGGTTGATCACCTCTTTTGAGACGATAAGCCAAATTTATCTCGCTCAGAAGCTTACGATAATCCGCAGAATTTAATGTGTGAAAAACACGCAAAAATCAACGAACAGAAAACACGTCAGTCTAAAAAAACAGGTGCAATTAAGGACCATGTCAGCTGGTGACTGACAGTCGAGTCGCAGCTTTCCCAGCAGTAGCCTCGTCCTTCCTACGTCACTCCATGCTGACTTGTTTGCTTTAAGGCGTGTAATGATAGACCCAAGTTTCGTTGCAGGTGTCAATTTATTTCAGAAATGCATCCCTTCCTTCTGCAAACCGTGCTGAAAGCTCCTGATAGGCCTGTAATCTCCTCAACTTCTGATCTGCTGTCAAAAGGCTTGAGACCCAACAGACACGCTGTACAGAACTGTACGTCTTCTGTAATGCAGAATAGCTCTCACAACCTATGTCAACTTTGTTACAATTTTAGAAACTTTCTGATGTCGATCGTCATCAAGAAGGTCACGAATCACATGTACCGTATGCTCCGTAGTGCCGGTCAGGAGATGGCGATCATGTTCATCGATTTTAAAACCGTCGTAGTCCTTGAATTTCTTTGCCATGCATGTGCGCGAGCCTTTGACAGTGTTTGATCCTTGAGCTGCACAGTCTATTTCTTCAGAATTTCATTTCATTTTACGTCTTTAAAAGCAAGAAATTTGATTATGATGCGCTGCGCGATAGAGAGGTTGCCTGTTGCTTCGACGTACGAGGGCTGCTGCTGACTTGTTTGGGCCGGAGAACGACCGGCTCTCCCCACTCCAAACATCTCTACCAATGCACTCCCGGGCCCTAGCGCCCGCCTCTTGCTTTAAACTCACGCATTTAAATACGAAATAATTATTCATATTTACTCCCCCATCGTTTATATATGTACCTACTGGATATCTACCTTTCCTACTTAAGACGAGTTAACTCATTTTGGTTCTAGTAGTACTTTTCCTCGTCGGAAACAGTTCGTGCCAACTTTTTTTGATGGAAGTGTATTTTTCGCTATGAACGGCAGCCTTTTTCCTTTCGACCAATGATGCGTTTCCAGCTTGAATCTTCCATTGACCATGACCTGTCGGACGAACTTTCTAAAGTTCTCTACTAAATTCTGCCAACGGTGTTGCTTCCAATATCGAATGTTGTTGCAACATGTTTGAAGGCACCACGTTCTAGATGACGATCTTTAGATCTCCCTAGTAAGGGTAGCAAAGCTACTTCTTGTCGTTAGTTAATTTTGGGTTCTCACCCTTTCGTTTTCTCCTCACATTATTTTCCTCGTCGTTATCCATACTTATTTAGTCTCCACGAGTAATCTTTAAAAATACTTAAATATCATCCGGTAGAATTAGGCGTGTTTTTTATACATCATTGAATTTTAAAATAAAAAATTCTTTAGCTTCTGCAAACTCTAGACTAAGTTTTATAGCGCGCACAAAACGAGTTTTCATAAAAACACGAAAACTTGGACCGTTTTTCAGACTGCGCACCAACTGTTTCTTACCACAGGGAGTTTTCCTCAAGTTTGGGTTAGCAAACGCCCAATTTTCGATTTTGAATAATGATGCTAGAATTAAGTTTACTCGTCCATCTTAGCCCTCCCGCGAAACAAATAGCATATGCTCAGGTGTGTTCGCACATCTGAAAACAATTAAAAAAATCCCCAGCACATAGCACACGTACGTCAAAAATCTGTCAGGCAAGGGGTTAGAGTCTAGACTATAGCATGCATTTATCGTTGTAACTATTAGCAAATGACTTTAGAACCTGACACGTACATTTCATGCCACGGCTGGGACGCTTTGTTTAAGAACAAATATATTGCGATATTTCATGTCCGAGAAATGTCCAGGAAGTAAAAGTACTGACCTATGACACTCGAAAGGAATTTTGTTCAACCACTTTGCAGCACTGCGATCAAGGGCAATATGCACGTTATGGGAAAGTGTATTAGGTTGTACGTATGTTATGTATATTGCGTGTTTATGATTATGCTTTAGAATGTTTTTCTATAGGAGGCCTCAGAATCATAGAACTTATTTGGCCTCACATGTAGCTATATTGAAAAATATCCACTGAATTTATGTTAGGAAATCCATATACGTAATTGTTTTAACTGATGTAACACTAACGATAAAAATTTTTTTGAGTTTTTTAAATGTTTGTGTGTGGTTGGAGTAGATTCTCTTGCTTTTGTCTCAGTCCGTTGAAAACTCTTGCTGTAGTGTTATGTTGAAATGAGAGTTTTTGAATCTCACCCGCCACGGGTTGAGGAGCAGAATCCGATTTTTTCTCACGAAGGAGAACGAGCCATTGCAAGTTTTTGATGAAACCAAAACTGTTTACGGAGAAAATGTCATGAACATTACTAATGGGTGCAAAAGGAATCATGAGTTTAAAGGCGAAAGAACGAATGTTCAAGTTGAACAAAGGAGTAAACGACCGTCGATGAGATGGCCTCGGTCTTTTGGAATAGTAAGGGGATTATCTTCATCGTATTTTGTCCCTAGAGGACACAATTAAAGCCATCCGGTGCTTTGAACCCCAAAAATACACACAGACGGGGATTAGAACAAAAGAAGCGGAATGTCAAAGAATGGAATGTATTTGTTGTCTGGCAATTCACGTCCCCACGCTACCAACGTCACAAAGCTACTCTTGGACTCATTTGGTTGGGACTTCTCCAACCACTCCGCTCACAGCTCAGAACTGTCATTTTCAGAGTTTTATCATTTCATCTTTATGAAATCTTCTATAGGTGGAAGGTTTTCGACCGACGATGAGATCCTGAGTTCCTTTGAAAAAGGGCAAAAGAGGCAGAAGGCATCTTTTTTGAACGAAAGTATAAGAAAACTCATCGCTCGGATCAAAAGTACATTGAGAAGGACAGGGACTGTGTTGAACATTGTGTTTCATGTACGTATAAAATATAGGTTTTTAAAAAAGTATTAACTTCGGAATTTTACAAAAATTGAGTACTCGTACTACCTGGACGCGCCTCGTACTTTTCTGAAGTGTGTGAAGGGCGTGTTTGAGAGAGAAACTGAGAAGCTGTTGTATGACTCGAAAGATTTAAAGGCTTCGTTTATTCGAACATCTTTCGGAAGATCAGTCTTATCCATCGTATCTACTTTCTGCCATTAGTGAAATAATCTTGTTTACATATTCTTTTCCTGGAACTGAAAAACATCTCTTAATGAACTACGTATGGTTTTCATTCAAATTAGTTATTTCATTGTTCAAGAGTTAGATGCTATAAATAATCTGGTGTCATTGGATTATTTGATTATATGAGGTTAAATTACACCTGCGATTTTACTCTGAGAATGAGAGTACTGCAACAAACTAAATATGAATATTGGTATAGCCGCGGCATCCATGAACACTTGTAGACGTTTGTTGGCTTTCTAGAAGTTGTCTGTTGACGCAAAGACACTCCCAGCGTAAAGACACTGCTGTATCCACATGGTAATCGTGGGGACTGCTGTTTATAATGGGCTCCTAGCAGGCTGCTGCCGCCTCGTGACCTGACGGCCTCTCGTTTCTTGCGCTGGTCTGACAAACTTGTCTGGCAAATTACCGTCGTCTATTACACTGTTTTCTCCCTCCAAGAACCTACAGAATAATTTGTTTTGATGAAGTTCTCGTTTGGAGGTTGTTCTGCGGACAAAAGTGTGCTGTGAGAGTTTATTGTTTCCGAAGCTGTACTAGAACTAAACCCAATGTTAATAGAATGTGAAGTATCACAACGGTATTTCCGAAAAAAATGAGGATCGAGGACACTGAGAATATCGTTTGCGGCACAGAAATAAGTAAACACGTGGAGGAATATATATGTTAAAGCAAAATTCTTATATGCTAATGATTTTATAAAGTTGTAAATTTCCAAGAAGGTTCAAAATGTTTAACTTTTTTTTCATTCTCAAACTATATTTTGCCTAGCTAAGAATTTGCCCAATATAACCGAATATTAGCAGCAAATCCAGAAAATAATTTCGGGTAGAAATTAAAAATCATGCAACGCTTTCGGACCAATGGAGTACTGGGTTCGTGAAAAAGTTAGATATTGAATAGATAGTAGATTTATACTGTGGAAATATGCACCTACAAATTCTTACTGGTAAAATCCCTTGAAATTATCTTCCCAAATTGATCCTGGAAATCAGAGAGATGCGGATATTCGGGCATCATCCATGATTAAATTATAGAAAGATTAGTCGATTTATACTGGATAATTCTTTTGCCCAAAGATATTCCTTTTGGTCTGGCAGTGTTACATTCTCCGTCAATGCATGCGGAATGATCACGCGTCTCGTTCAATAACATAATATCTACGAAGAGATACACATATGAATCACCATTTCGCTCTCTACTACTGGAAAATGCATTAAGAACCAACTATTGTGAAATACTCCCAAATGCGAAGACATTTTATTTCTTCAATAATTGATGAAGCCCGAATTGCATACGACGGCTATAAATACACAAGAAACTTTTTCATGAAAGTGCATTTTTCCTTTTTATTGAATGCAGTACAAATATGAAATACCACTAATAATACCCTCTGAATTAACACCTTCAAGTCCATATTACCAACCGATATGTTTCATTCGCTTGATATCTAAGAATAATATACAACAATGAAATGAAATTGTTGAACTACAGAGCTTTTTTGCAAGAGTCTCAAATATAACGCCCTGTTTCATAACCTGCCCACTCAGAGTGGGCTCAAATCTTACACGTTTCATACCAAACCCGTCTTTTCCCCTCTGCTTTAGCTGAAAACAATGCCCCGGGACACAAACTCAGCATCTTTATCGCCAAGTCCAGTCCTTCTCGGAATGCCAGCAATCCATATTAGCGACACCAACATCATGGCAGTCGTGATCATCCTAACACGCAGAACGTATGTAGAATTAAGATAATAAATGTGTGGCTGTTAATTGTGATATACATTCCACGTACATACGGAAAAAAAATGTATACGTCACACAACAGTTTATACGTACCGAAAAAGCTATGATACACATTTAAATTTTTAAATTCTTTACCGATTATAAATCCCGACCTTTTGCAACAATACAAGCTGGGCTAGCAGAACACATGACAATTGGACATTTCGAGTACTTTCTACTGAAGTACAGGAGTTGCGACTCTAATTAATGTGGTACTCCACATTCGCATCCGTATCCACACCCCTATTGTATTTCTTCGTTTATACGAACACTTCAGTCGCTCACTAGGAAACTGAGAATCTTAAATATAGAACTTTTACCAGTAATGAAACTAGTCCAATTACATAGCAGAAGGTACTTGGAAGTAGCAAATTTCCCGACGAATGATAAACCTGTTGATTAAAACTTGAACACGTAAAAAAATCTTATTATTGAGAATGACATCAGAAACTGTTCGTCGAACGCAGCTACTCCATTGGTTTTCTATGAAGGATTAGCTCCAATCGCTTGTTGATTCGAAGACTTAAAAAATATCTGGTCTCTCGACAAACACTATGCTATCAAATTACATTTTTGTCTTGTTCCTTCGCTGAACCACAATGTCTAATTTCTTTGTTAATTCATAAAAAAGAAAAAAATTAATACTAGAATTTTGATTTTCGTAGTCAGGTCAAAGAGTTTTAAAATTTACCCTTTTTCAATCCAATACCAGAAATGTATACTACAATAACAACCATCTATGTCTGCCTGTCCGTCATATTTTCAGTCTTATATCGAATAAATTTGAACATCAGTAGAACATCGGAGAAAATCCACTTCCGGTTCAATCAATTGAATCGTTTTTATAAGGTGGGCCAAAACTAACTTTACTATTTAAATATTTATCACGAAAAGCTACACAAGGTACAAAGTTCTAGTAATTTGCGAATGGAATAAGAATACTGAGAGTTTTACCTCACAAAACCGTTTTCTTTTGATGTCTTCCATTATTATCAAAATATAAACGAACTCTTCGCAGTGCAATTTGCGTCACACTTCTCGAAAGGTCTGGCGAAATGTTGCAAATTCCTTCCATTATATTCTGTTACAGTTTTTTAAGAGCATTTGGGATATTTACACAAAATTTATCCTTCAAATATCCCCAAACAACAATTAAAAAGTTAAATCCGGTATCGAGGTGACCGAGAAATATCACCAAAGTGTGAAATTCTTCACTGCTACACAACTTTGGTTTTCTACTCCGACCTTCATCAGTAACAGGTCTCATATGTCTGAATGTTGCTACCAACGCATGCACCCCATCACAAACTATAATAGAATAAACAAATTACAGGGTTCAGACAGACTCTTGTTAAATCTTCTCATGAAACTCCACCTTATTTCAACTGATGGGTGATCATTGAATGGGTGTGCATTGTTCATTGTTCAATGAACACCCATTGTGGATTGAATGAACATTTCGCAATGAGTGCTTTCTTTTCCGTTGTATATTTGGCCATTTTTAATGGTTTCTAAAGTTCTTAATTGTTTGAATCCGCAGGTCTTACTATAGTCAGCCTGCATCAAAACTCCAGTATTCTTCTTTCAAACTCAAATTCCTAGAACTTTGTACCCTTTCTAGTTTTTTGCGTAATAAACATTTAAAATGGCAAAGTGACCTTTTGGCCGCCCAGTATTTCTCCTAGTGTTTCTTCAATAGTTTTCTTGAAATAATTAAAGACATTTTCATTTCGTACCTGATGTACCACTTCATTACTGTCTCAACAGAGCAATAAAGAAAAAAATGTTTTTACATTTCAAGTGGTGGAAACTGTGGAAACAAGGCCGTCCACTTCATCTGCACTATCCTGATGCCCATTATTTTTATGCCATTAAGCTCGACCATTAGCCAAAATTCCTTATTGAGTGGAGGTTTCGCTAGCAGAGAAGCTGCTAAAATTCAACAATAACGACGCAAAAGTGTGGGTTTGGAATATCAAGAAACTACTGAAAAACTAAACTCTTCTGAGCTACTGAGCTACTGATGCCTGAGCTACTCGTAACTTGGTACTTAGCAGCAAAATACAGAGAAGTTGAATCGAGCAGACGTTGGGTAAGCTACTTTGATTTCGATTGAACACTTTACAAAGACGCCGCACTCCAATAAGGCCAGCTTTTGCAGAGGCCATAAGCACGAGCCAAGGAAAGGTCTTGTCCGTCCAATGGTGGCATTGCAAGCTACGTTGTTCGAACATCGAGCTGGTTTAATAGTTTATTGCCTAAGCTTTCGGACTCTTAAGCAAAGCTCTAATTTAAGACAACAAGCTATAGATATTTTTTGAAGAAGTGATGAAAGATAACTTCTTGATGCATCTGTTATACCATTTCATTGGTGTCTACTGAGAAACGAAAAAATAAAACATTCGTGAATCAAAAGTGCTTAAAAACAGCACATTAATGGCTGACAATACCTTCTTCTGATTTTCTGAGGAAGTTCATCTAAATATTGATGGAGGCACACCAATCATTCTACTACATAATGATGCAGTTAGTTTGTTGTTTGGTTGGTTTCTCCGTTTCCTTATCGGTATTTAATGGGAGAATATTACTGCAAGCCGAGGTTTAGACATGCAACGGTGCCGGGCATAGGATTCTAAACATTGTGTTGTAAATTACTGCAATCCAAAGGAAGATGTGCGTTTCTTACGAAAGAATACGATATGATAGTATTTTGGTTAACATAGTTTGGCTATGAATAGTTGATTTCAAAGGAAACGATGCGAAATATTTGTGACCCGTTACGTACTGTACTGGGAATATTTGTGACCCATTACGTGCTGTACTAGGAATATTCGTGACCCATTACATGCTGTACAGGGAAATTGTCATCCATCTAAAGGCTAAAGTATGGTTAGTCCCATCATTTTTGGACGGGGCGCGTGTACCAGTATATATGATAAAAGTATAAGACAGAAGCCCAGTTTCTTATGAAACTATGGCTGTTTTCTAATTAAAAACAGTTAGGAAATAACACTTAATTACTCGAAACAGAAATCCGGTAACACGGAGCAGTCTGACTCTAAAGAAGGATTTCTATCAATTAGTCTGACTTTCGTGACAGAATAGGATCCCAACCTCCTATTCGAGCATTACATGTCAGTGGAACTTCCAAAAGGACTCTAACCAAAGGCTCTTAATGTGAAATAGCATCAGAAACTGCAGGTCAGCATCTCGACTCCGTTGACCCCCTTCCATACAGCGGGCCGGTCCGTTGCTTGGAAGCGTTTTATCGCTCAAAATGGGAGCTGATGAGACGTGCCAGTGAGTCATAAAATTGGCGGCCTTGGCAGCATGGCCCTGTCCCAGAAATTGAAGTCAATTATAGAGTTGTAAAAGACAGTTCAGCATCCTGGTCACGTGGCTCCCATCGCTCGGGTCCGTGGGCTGTGGCCGAGGACGAGGCGTGGGCACACGCTTGTCGGCTGCTGACTGCGCTGCAAGCCTATGTATATTGATCCTCTCACGCTACAACACCTTTTCATAACGAGAGGGAGTAGGACAATTCCTAAAACCAAAAATAGATCTAAAAATCACAATTATCTTCCTGCTTCGCCGAAAAACTCTGCATCACAGTAGTTCCCCTTCATTGACAGGCCTGGAATTTGANATTTTCATACTAAACATTTCAACACGGTAGTTTTTACTTGTAACCTATTTCCCATGAGAATTTTGGTAACAATTCTTAAACATAGCGGGATAATATATAATTATCTATAAATAACGTCTTACACCTTCCTTGATCGTTGCTCGCATATAAAAGGGATAGTAGATAAAGAAATATCACTTTCAATGAGATCATTACACTGACAATGGGTCAATGCGACAATTTTCAAAAAATACATACAATGTATCAGCAGTATAATTGACAGCTTTATTTCTAAAAAACGATATTTTTCCCAATTTTGTAGCTGGAATAAAAAAAATTCAATGCTAAAACTATGTAACATAAAAGGGCAGTATGGGCGTCATTAAAAAAATTGGGTTGTAAAACACATGAGTCTCTGATACCGATGATGACCGAGAACCATAATTTTTTCATTTGCTTAACATCTTAAATATTCGCTCGAGGAACGTCACATTTCATTTGAGCAGTGCTGCTCGAATTACAGGGAGCATTGGAGAATTATAATGGGTGAGAAAACTCCAGCTCGCTGGGTTCAGATACATTAAGAACCAGAGGTCGCTTCGTAGAACCCTCGTATTTAGACGGATAGTACGTACCGTTCTGCTTCTGTACCCTGTACATATGTAACTTCCTACAAGCTGTCCCTGATAGGCCGCCTTTGCCTCACTATCATCAGACGGCGGAGGGAAAGGGTCTCCTTCAACAGCTCGCGCATATGCGAAGGGACACCATGCACACAAACCGGCGGCATCCCACTGTGGCCAGGGTATAGGGGCCCAAACATTTTAAATGTATCCAAGATATTCAAGATACTGTACGAAGAGAATAATTTCCTCTTTGAAGCGAAAGCCAAACCCTTCACGCACCTTTGAAGTTTGTAATACTATTTTCAAAGTTTGATGCATGAAAATAAGCCACTACAGTTGAATAATCTTTAAAACGTTCAAAACCGTAATTCTTCTGGGAATTGAATACGAGTCATTGCATTAAAAGTTCTCAGTGTAGTAAGTTCCAGCGAACGACTTGAAACGGAAGGGATAATGCGAGTCAGTAAAAAATGCATGTCAGACGAAATCGGTCTCATTGGTCAACGTCTTCATTTTAAATTATAATTGTAGGAAAAAGTACAGTTCCCCAATTCCCGGACACGCCCTTTGTTACACATTATATACCAGTTTAAAGTACACTTATGTCATGGTTCGTACCTTAATCATTATTGTAATTAGAATAAGTAGCCCAGCCAATGGAAAAGAAAGAAATTTCGGAAAGTACCAAAATGTTCAGCCGAAATGTGGACGAATACAATTTAAAACTGAGCAATGAGACACGTAGAACAAGATATCGGAAAAATGCAGTAAATGACCTGAGCGATCCGCCAAAATTATGCAAAATATCAATGTAATGGAGAAATTTTGATTCATTATTGTAATGATTTAAGGAACAAAAAAGCGTATCTTAATAATAATGCTCGAGAAGAAGGCATCAATTAATTGTCTAGGCGTCACAATTGCAGAAACTATCCGTTCCTCGGTGGAGTCGTAAGAAAATAAAATTGCAAAAATAGAACTACGGCGCTCTGACATTGACATAATCGTATTTTAGCAAAAATATGACGGGGAAACCTGTTTCCTCTCAGCATTCGCATCCGCTACACTTGAACTCGAAAAAGATCGGTAATAGCAATCATGTAACGTAAGGCGTTCACAAAATAACGATGGGAGAGGAGTACTTCCTTTTATTTTAGGCCCTGTGACAGCTAGCAGAGTACACCACATGTGAAACTCTTTTATCTACACCCGCAGTGAAAGTGAGGCGGTTACGATAATGGCGAACAAAGAAACAACAACTCCTGCAGAACTCAGCGTCGAGCTCCAAATGACCCTCTGCCTGGGTCGTATACAAGTCCCACTCACTTGATTATGCTCCTCTCACTGAATTCATCGCTACGCTGCTGCCCTCGGGAAGCCAAAGCGAAAATCGGCGTGAAACAACTTTCGCCAAATTTCGAGTCATTTTCGAAAAGCTGCAAAGTTGTAAACAAACAGCAATAGTGTTCGAGTATTATTCATGAAAGACTTTTGCTTAGCTCGACTTGTCATCATGGTCATCAAATAAAACTATTCGTAACTCGATTTATTCGTTCGTTCTCACACCTTTGGAAAGAAGTATCGTACCAGAATACACCTCTGTGAGTGCAGTTTCCAAACGCTAGTGAAATAAATTAGTACAATAAACAAAAATTTTCATAAAGGATTCATTCGCAACACAGATGTAGAAAATTTTATGCAAACATCCTGCGAATTGTTAAAATATAAATTGTCAGACATTGTCAGGTTCGTCATAACTTTCGTAATGTTATTTGGAAAGTGAGATTTCAGGATAAAAAATTAAATGGCACTGAAAATTTTATAAAATAATTCAATTTTACTATTTCTTCTTCTCGACGAAAGAATATAAGCAATTTTGGGAAGAAATGTCGTACAGTGATTTAACAACGGTAAACAAAATTGACCTTGCGAAGAAATTGCTCAAGGAAAATGGCCAATAAATTCAAAATTAGAACAGAAAGAAACACTGTTAAAAAAAAGGAAAATTTTAAATTATCAAAAGAAAAACGTAAATAATGTTCTAATAAATAAAATAGCAACAGAAATTAACAAACGACGAAAAAAGTATTGCGTTCTTGAAGAATTAATCTTACAGTGGTGATGTCAACTTTTTTCAGATTAACCTGACTTTTTATACATGGATGTGATGTATTTGTTGACTACTTGTTGCCGAGAAAACGAGATTTCTTTTAAGAAGAACGGATCCCTAGAGCTGGAACAGCGTTATTGTGATCTCGGTACAGGTGGAATTCTTCACCATTAAACACGCTTTTGATCCTATGGTTGCGATCAGATCTTCGGTAAGGAGCAGTGAATGGTTGTTTAAATTGAAAATTTGTGATGATATAAGGTGTAAAGAGGAGCAGTTAAAATTACATGCGACGCTGCTATGAATTTTAGCCTCGAACAGGTTGTGTCAGGAAATAGCTGTGTCATCAACTGACGAAGAGAACCTCGAAATATCCAGCCAAGAAATGAAGGACAGGCAGCCATTCCAACCAAGCAAATAACTTGTGTACGGATCATCACCTTAGGACTAAGTTGTCCCTCAATTTACAAAAAGCTACAATCGTTTAATTAGTCACAGGGTTCCAAAAAATCAATTTTAACGAACACATAAAGCTTCCATGAGATGGGAAGTAAATGCCCTGCTAATGAAGCCCACCTGTAATGTTCCAGCCCATCTAGTCGCTCAAGATCGACTTTAGCTCCCAGTAAAGAATTAGGCGCAAATATTAGGCGAATGAATAACAGAAGAGAATATTCATAGAAAAAGACTGCCTTAGTTTAGAGAAAGCAGTTGGACAGGAATTTAAAAGTAGGGTTGAAATGTTTTTACCCATGTTGAACCAATTGATTCCGGGTGCATCTGAAAATTCCCAGTGCGCCCTACACTGGGTAGTTATTCAGCTACTGCAGTTTCGTTCGCTTCCATTCACTTCTGAACTCAACTCATGAATCAATCGAAGGTCGACACATTTATTTCTGTGAATAATTTTCTTGGTAATTTTCAGATCATCTGTAATTCACTATGACTTATGTTTAAGCATTATTTCATGTACGCCAGTAGATATTTAGCACTCAAACCTCGCCATCAAGCTTTAATAAAGTGAAAATAGTGAAATGGAATTGCGAAGTAGTTGGTTAGCAAAATGACATATATAGCTTTTAGTCCCAGAAACGAAACATCAACTCTTCTAAGATCGGAAGAAGTAAAATATTTCTTGCGGGAGAGAATTTGTTTTAAACCATATAGTTATAATCTATATATTTGAACACAATTTTGATTTTCAGAAATTCATTGACACAAGAGTTTTCAAATCAAAATCTCGACTGTAAGAAAACATATACAAGAGCTTAAAAACATATATAAACGAAGAGGAATTATCAACATTGTTTACCAAATTAGGCATTTGGCTACTTTGAGTGGCTAAGCGATACAATATAGGGCACAATTTTCATATCAGCTTCCAAGATGAGTGGTTTGAATGAGTAAAGTACACGAACGGGGACTGAGTTTGCCGTGCATAACCATAAGGATTCCTCTTGAGGCCATGTGTTCACATAAGCTGTGTTCGATTCCATGAGTGACATGACCCGTGTTCAGACTTTTATATCCATTTAAAAAAAAATGTGCTCATGACTTGAAAATTTACCTAGAAAACCCTCATTTGAGAAGAACACGTATTTCGAACACATAAAACCTTGCATTTAGAACACAAATCAAATCGCAAGTGAAACACGTCAGACATGCGCCGAGAACTTCCTATATGTCCCTCATAGAGCTCGAAATGTACGAAATTACTGTGATTTAATTAACACTCTTTACCACCAGAAAGTGAAAAAAGAAGTTGTTACGTTTAAGCTTGCATAGCAACCAAGCTTGTTCATTGTTGGGCATTGAAGGGATACCCAGTGGACCTCAGTCTGGGTCTCCATGGCCAATTGGGCAGTGAAGGGATACCCAGTGGACCTCAGTCTGGGTTCCATGGCCAATTCAAGCAATTTATAGTGTAATATTTCAGAGTGAAAGGGCTTGGTGAGATACATTTTGTCTTTTTTTGCGGATTTCTAACCGTTAATTCAGGATTTTTATGATTTATACGTGAACAAAACATCCGATGAATAATATGTGCGTTTGAATAAAAGTATCAAATCACGACTGGTCTTGTCAATTTTAGTAAATGAATTTATGATTTGAGTTGACTGTAAATTGATGAAGTATTTTCGGACAGCCCATAAGCTTGCAACATACTACAGTTCGACTTTGAAATTTCATCAAGGATCCACGTACAAGCAGTCCAGTGGTTATCGTCCAAGCAACCAGCGACCCATTACAAAAATGTTCCAATTATCTGACTTAAGTGCAGCATTAGGCCAGAAATAGTTTACGAGTCTTGGTCCCACCTTAACCATGCCTGGAGATAATTAGTGCAGACATGAAATACCAGGCTCGACTAAAAGAAACTCTGCAATAGATGTGGGCAAGCTGCACCTTTTGAAACACGCTGTGTTGGTTTAGTGAATACCGGAGCTCGTACAACACAATTGTTCAAATGACATGCCAAGGTGAAAAACGAAGTGAAACTTTTACCTATAAATAAGCAAAACATTTGCAGAAAATAATTCTGATATTACACTTCGTAGTGCACAAATTAATGTTGTCAATAGAACCATCCTTCACAAAAGAAATGACATGCGAGCAATCAAAAAATATTCTTCATTAGGGCGGGAACCCTGAACATCAAAACATGAAAAAACAATTTACAGACATGTAGAAACATTCTTCCATAAAACGCTCGCCTTAGGAATTGTGACTCATTATTGTGTGAAAAGAATTCGGAAATTTTTGGGGCTCTCCAAGTTTTTAGCCTGCGAGGGCCCTTGTGTTTTTACTTGGTAATGACCGTGCGACGAGAGAATTGGTCTCTCGACGAGCTACGAAAATTGACTATAACAACGATGAGTATTTGGTTACTAATGATTCAGAAAATATTTTTGTCTCAAACACTGAAAGCTATTTCCGTCTTATTTTGAAATGGCAGCTGAGATGATAGTAAAAATCAGCTCTTATTTCAATGGAGACTATAGACGTTTTTCGTAAAAATTAATTAAATTGAGATATTTTATATTCAACATAAAAATCGAAAATGTTTTGAAAAACAAATCAGTAAACATTTTCATTGAGCAGCAATTACAGATCCATAATAAACTCTCATCATTAGCGAGATCTCATTCCGTTCAATCTATAATCACTCTATAATCATAGTTTAAATATAAGTAATTTCAATCATACACTTATGAATTAATTATTATACTCTTTCGAACAATTAAAAATAATCAGAGGCAAATTATGTGCACTGACCCTGATTTTCCAATTTATTTCTCGCCCAGAATGGTTTCCGTAGTTAACTCATTACATCAATCTTTATCAGCCTTACTTTATTGATCTCTTATTTAGTATCTTAGTTTGAAATAAATTATCGAACGTATACGCTCAAGGTCAATCAGTGATGGATCTGTGGCAGAATTCTCTTTTGCCGAAAAGATCATAATTAACAAACTAAAGTTAACAGTTTAAACCAGAGACGAATGAGTGAAAAAAGAGGTCACTACTCTCTGTTTCAAAAGGTAAATATCCACAGAGTGTTCCACACATTTTGATACGCCACGTGCGTGTCGAGTACTCCAGCCACGCGCCCCGCAGTCGCACCGCCTCCACAGCCCAGGCCGGTATTTGCATGATGTCAGGGTCAATCAGGGGCCGAGGGCTCCCCGATTTATTGTTTGTCCCTCGTGACCACGGGTGGCGCAATTGGGACGATTTGCAAAGTTTCTTCATGAGCGAGTCTGGCTTCCAAGTTTTTAAAGTCATTTGTGGCTTTGTAGATAAGTTTGATAAGTCGGCTAATTTTAACTTGCTGCCCAGCAAGTTTATCCTTAAAATGCGCTTGGGTCACGTGACTTGTAAAGATATTACAACGAAAGAAAAGAAAGACGGAAAGAAAATCGTTTATTCCGAAATCAGTCACATACGAAGCATGGAACCCGTCGGGTTTTCAAATAGTAAGACTGCAGCCTTAAAAATAAATGTAGACGCCCCATGGAGACTGCTATAGTTGCGTTTCTTGAATTACTTGCCTATTGTTTTGCGTGAAATGATTATCATGATAGTTAGGCATGAACGAAAAATATCTTGTGTTTTTTGTGTATAGCTGATACAACTGTGAAATTTTATTAACAAAATAACCAATAAATACGAAAATAAAGAGCTGAACTTCTTTACAATTACATAGAGTTGAACATTGAAAATTTGAATCTGAGCTTTGGTGGTACGAAGACAGTATGTAAATAAAATGAATTGCTTCCCTACGTACTTGGAGCTATACATGCTCGCGCTTAATTTATTTCTGATATCTAATTCAGATCGCCACGAGGAATCTCACCCGTGGAACTGAAAAACAACAACCAGAGCGCATATTTTTCCCTACCAACAGTATGCTTTTTATGGTTATCTCACCGTACAAACCGTTCCCTTTGCGAGTGCAGTACAATAAACATTTGAACTTTATTCAATATTTTTTTAACTACAGTCACATACCTTTAATCCCTTTTCTGTGTTTAAATTATTGTGCATCAGAATTTTCTCTGACTGGTTGCCTATGAATTCGGTTGGGTTTTCACACTAATATTATGTAAACCATTTTGCCTGTGGAAGCTTGATAGTTCGCCTAGTGGATGATAATCGGAATGGGTTATTTTAGGTGAGTATAATTCATGTTTACAATACAAACTAAATAAAAGACAAAATAAAGGGATTTTCCTTGCATTACAGATTCAATTAAGAATAACTATTATCCAGTTACAGTAGTTTTCGTTCATGATAATTAATTTCTTAAACTGAATTTATTGAGGAACTAAATATCCTTGATAAATAAGATCATAATTTCCCCTTGTACGGGTTCCCTCCTCCGTATCAGTAGCGTGACCTACAAAAAAATACAGATCTCACATTATGGTATTAATAATGAGCCTTTCATTAAGCCCCAATAACAGAAGAAAGTAATGTATAGAGAACACGCCTCGCTGTAGAATGTATCAGGTATGCATTAAACGAGACTACAAGTGAGTTCAGATGCCACGAATAAAAAGGCCTGAGATGCCACATCCACGCCGCGTTCTCGAGCACGAGGCGACTTGCAGTGAGTTCAAATGTGGTTGCGCTCACTGTGCCGAACAATTTGGGAAATCGAATGCTCTAGCCCGTTTATGGTTTTATTTCGGTCATTGCCAGCAAAAGTGATAATAAATGGAAACTGGTCGGGGGCACTGGAAGCACTACACAACGCCGTAACTGAGCAAGTCTCGAATAGTTTCGGGATTTCACTGCGAAACTTCGAGTGACCCAACGCAACTGATTCCTTCCTTAATTTTTCCCAATGAAATTCAGAGGTGCAGCGTACTTGTAGCCACAACGGTTACATTTAACAGCGCGGAACTTCTGTGGTGAGTTTCCATAGCTGTCATTATATGCCTCCCACCAAAACAATATTATATCTTAAAAGTGCTTTGAAAAGTGAAAAGTTGTTTCTTTAGTAGGATGACATTGTTATGACTGAGCTGTCAATACTCCTCTAGCACTAAACGTAAGCTGTGATCTGGTTCCGTCGTTGGAGGAGCTCAGAAAAGAAAACAATTAAAGTATTGTTCAATTCACCCGAGACCGACAGACAAATAAATTCAAGTCTACGTTATGTAATGGCCATTAATATGAAACATCTACATTACTGAGCGAAAATTTCATTTTCGTGATATTGTATTCCCATCGACCATGCGTGAACTGGCGAATGGAGCAAAATATATATAACAGGTTGGAGAAAATAAATCGTTCTCGATGAAGAATACATATGTACGTATGAGAACTATGGGAGCCGAAACATGCAAGGTCTTCAACATGTACTGAACTTTTCTTGGCAAATTATGAAATCTATTCTATGAATTATGGTTCGTTGAAGTAAATCCTCGACCCCATTATTTGAATCACGTTGGCAACTCATGGCGTTTATGCGAGCTGTCAGGGAAGTTAGGCTTTCTGCTGCAGATAATTCCCTGACAACTTAACTTTTAAATGTTTTTCAGTCACAACAGCTCGAAAACTAAAACACTTCAACAGCGTTCCAACGGTGAACGTGTGCCGATAAAGATAGAAATGCGAAATTTGGAATTATTATATTTAGAGAGAATAGGAATTTGGGACAAATTTTATAATTCGAAACTATAGTCTTGGTGAAAAAAGTTTTCGGGAAAAAGAAGACAGAATAACATAATGAACACATTTTCGTAAAACTTTGGAATCAAAACAGCCCATCAAAATGGTAAAAAAAGTGTGTTGACGTGAGCACCAACGGTTTCAAATTCCAATGTCCTGTGTCGGTGGTTGAGTGCGGCTCTTAGGAATCGAGTACTTGAAAGAAATTAATGGCCTTCGAGCTCGGGGAAACCACAGGATCAGCAAGAAGAGTGTAAGCGAAAACCGAGTATCGCTTTGTTTGATAGAATCTGTAACGTCGCAGAAAGTTGGAGGGGTTTGAAAGCACCGAAATAAGTTCAGCGAATGTAATGGCATCCAGAAAAAGATTTTAATGTGTTAAAGGTCCCTCACCAGGTGATTAGATTTTGAGAGTAGTAAGACGAGGGTCATTCGAAAAGAAGTGCTGTACTGACTAAGAGGGTTGGGAGAGATCAGTTTGGGAAGAAACACGGCGGCGCGAGGGCAACGAAAGGTAGTAGGGGAAATACACTGCAAATGTCAGTAAGAGTGATTACGCTCAGAACAAGGGAAATGACAGAGGAAGTGTCTTAAAATTGCATCTAGGGTAAGTTAGGAAACGGGAAAATTCCGTTATCTGAAACATGGATATATTTGAGTTCAAAATAGAAGTTATGACACATTTTATCGATATAAAAAGTGGTTTCAAATTCACGAGGAAAGTAAGATTTGTGAGCACGTGTGGTAGAAGATTAATGGAAGCCTTCTACTGCTTTTTGGGAAGGGTAAGATGACATGTTTCTTTTTCTTTAATACGAATTTTATAAAATTTGAGTACAGTAACATTGTGGATGATCAAATTAAACTTCAGCTGGGAAAACTCCTGGAATTCTTATCATGAATCTAGGTAAAGGGTTGTCCATTATTTACGTGATCTACGTTATCCCCGTACATCTCCGTGATCACCGCTAACTAAGGTACCCCCGCATTCGAGTTTCTCTTCTCAGCTGCACACTTTATGGTTACTTGGAAGATGACTCACCTCACACTCATTGTTTCATAAAAGTAGAAGTACAGCAACATGAAAAACTACAGAAAGAATCGTAAACTTAAGGTGGTACGATGAACTGCGTCAAATGAGAGCAATAGTGAAGTGACAAAATGCCCAACGTATTGAAATTAATTCTTCGCGATCCTCAGACAAATCGAACGTTTATCGCGTCCAATAGTGTGCGCCCTTAGCGTCAACATACCATTAATTCGACGTCACCGGGCTCGGATAGACAAAGATTGAGAAAATGCAAGGTCATTGATGTCGTATTTCGATAATTATATTGTGATGGGTTCGAAAACAAGCTTATTGACCCATTTTTGGCTCGTGGACTTTGATTAATCTTAAGAGTAGGAATTTAGTTCATGATAACCTTCAACTTGCAATTTGCCCTTGCTGCAATACGTGTTGCTGCGGTACTCGAGTCTTATAACCCTGCACTGCACCATCAATAGTTTCCCATGAGAAGTGAACCAGCAATGAGCGACAATTCATCAAGGGTAAAAACAACTCAGGTGTTTCCTTTCACGTGAGTACCGATTAGAATAATTTAGCTTGTAATTATTCGGTGTTTTTTGTATTATCGGATTGGTTTCTATGACATATATCTCTATAACATGTTGAGGGAAGTGCAAAAGCCTTCTGCGCGCGCTGTGGTGTTGACGGGTCATATTGACTGGTAAGTTAACTGATTGATTAATTGGTCAATATTGAGTTATTAATTATACATTCATTTGTGTATTCATGCTCAAATCGGCGCCAAAGGAACGAAGGCTCTTCTAAGAAATCAAAATTCTTAAGACCCAATGATTCAGTGAAAACGTTTACTATATTTTTCTCATTAATACTCCATAAGACCTTGTGGAACTATACCAGTTTCCTTTAAAAAATTGTTAAATACTGTGAATGCTTATCAAATCTAACACATGTGATTATTGAGGAAATGTATACGGTCATTTTCTTAATATTGCGATCAGACATGTTGTCTCGCCGCATTCAGGTTCTTTTTTCGTGTTTGAATAACTCCGGTGACTAAAAATAATTAAGATATATGGTTCGACGCGTGTATACGCTCATTTAAAAACAGGAGAACTAAGTCGAATTTTTAACCTACCCAACTCATGAACAAATTCCTTGTATAAAAATAAAACAGAGCAAGGATTTTATTCTGATGAGTAATGATGATCTTCTGTCAAAAAAGAAGGTAAAAGCACTAATGGGGGCTTCAAGTGCAAGCCTAGCAAATTTTGTCGGGAGATATTGTC
Organism: Orchestia grillus; assembly: GCA_014899125.1. NCBI lineage: Eukaryota > Metazoa > Arthropoda > Malacostraca > Amphipoda > Talitridae > Orchestia > Orchestia grillus. The sequence continues at coordinate 17,171 of VOMN01066579.1, read as the reverse complement.
TATTTTACGGATGGTGATTCAACCAATAAACTGATACTGATTCAGCAGTACATGCAATAATGAGGTGAATAAAACACTGATTGAACGGGACCTCTTAAAATCTCCCAAAACAGATCGACAACAGATAAGTTATTCCCTTAGCCTAATCATGAAGCTGGCTGTCTTATGTCTATCTACACAAACATCAACGTGTATAATAACTGTATATGAATTTGAGTCACTATAACTTTAAAAAAGCACAAGAACTTCAATAAATACAAGAACCTGAACCTGTTTGAAAATTTTAATAAGTAAAAAAACTTCAATATGCACACGAACATTGAGCCGTAGAAAATTTGAATAATTCTGTGAGTTTAAATGTGCTGACATATATACAGATCAAGTGGGCTCGATTAGCGGATTTCAGAACAATTGTGAATTCTAAATAATCTTAGTTGGATCGCCCTTAGATTATTTTCCAAATATTTGAGGTAAAACTCTTTTGCGCATTTTAGTAGATCACGTTTAACATATTGCATGATGTTGCCTATTGGTCCTACATTAACGGATCAATCCTCATCCCATTTATTCCGCTGATGCAAGTATCTCTTGCACGTACGAGTCGCGAACGGCAGTATCTGCGAGCGGCCTGCAGCCTTCACGCCACATATGCTACTCTGCATTGGAATGGACAATTTTCCATCTCCAGTAGAAAGTATATACAGGAAATGTTCGAATAATGGTGAAGAATAGACTGCTCAAAAATGATTTGACAACGACTTTCAAGAACACATAAGGAGACATACATAATAAGGTTCGGCACAACCCAATGCCTATTTTCATTGATTCATTAAGCTGCTCAACAAAATTTAAATTAATTTAAAATATTCAGAAACCTATTTTGAAAAATACTAAGTAAGAAATCAATAGGAAATGATCCCAGAGGAATATGAATAACATATGCAACTTGGGATGTGACAATTAGTGACATGCTACGATGGCTATCATGAGGAAGAACGTTCGACCCAGCGGCCAGGAAACCACCGTCGTCGCAAGGAAGGTCCTGACAAAGCTAACGCTTGGGCGCCTAATGTCTCCTAATGCGCAGGTGATGCAGCCATTTCCAGACAAGAGGAAGGCGTCTCCATTTTTACTCCTAATTGAGAGTCTTCTGTTCACTTAACGCTCTTGACTGGATCATAACTCAGCGGATAAGAGAGTCTGCTCGATGGACAGGCTGATGGCCGGGCTCAGGGAAGTTGTCTCAGGGAATCACAGCAGCTGTCACGGAGGAATGGAAATAAAGGAGACATGACTCTCTCAGAGATATGGTATCCTCGAGGCAAGAGCAAAGACACAGCTGTTCTATTATCGCGTCATGCACTTCCAAAGGTAGCCTTGCGAAGAGTCAAAATAACGAACCCTCTTTTAATTTTATGTATCTGGTATCATGATTACCTATTTTGATAGTTATACGAAAGGTAAAATTTTAAAGTACAGTAATATCCAACCTTTTAAAAATGTGACAATGGGTAATCAAGATACCAATTATAATAACTAAAAGCAGGGAATTAACAGGTTAATGGATTGTGACGCACCCTTTAGAAGAGAAATAGCAGTCCTACGTGCGATAGCTATACGTGGCTTAATCTCTAGGAAACTAAAAGTGAACAAAATAGTTTAAAGATTTCTATGAACATTTCATAATAGATCCGATCATCAGATGGAACAGACAAATTACATGAATTAAAATATACCTTTAAAAAGTACACGAATTGAACGAGGATTTAAAGGCTGTTTGGAAACTGACGTCGGGAAGGAGAACTGGCGAATTTTTCAAAGTGAGCTTGTACTCTAAGAAGTAAGTCTTGAGAGGCTCGACGAATATCGTGGAGTTTTCTATCGCACGAGAGCACTGTTAGCGCAGCCTCCTCATTGCCCTATTCTCCGCACTCACGCTTTGAGTCTTATTCCAAATTTACGAGTGACCCCGTTTCCTTTTTAGGGCATGGGTCTAATTGTAGCGACATGCGCAGCTTAGAGTACGGGCATATATATTTTAATAAGGGAGCCCACACTCAGTGACACATCTAGTTCTTCCATTGTCAAACAACCGTTAAAATCTATGTAAAAATAACATGACTTTTTAAGCATTTCAGAGGAAGGCTGTCTTTCCGTATTATTGGTTCATAATATATTTCGGCTAAAATATTCCCGAACTTTTCTCGCACAATTGCACGAGATAGAGTTCTCACTCAGGAAACACTCAACAATTTTTGCCTCGAAAACACACGTCAACTTGGGTAGCACTTGGGAAGACAGACAGGTTCCACGAAGCCAGTCTGTAAGTCCCGTGAGGATATTGCTTTACAGAGAAGGTTCTCGAGGATGAAGCGTAGGTCCATGTAGGAGTTTCACAACAAGACGCTATTTCAAAACAGTACAGAGCGTATACCACAGACCGTTTTAGGTATATAAAGCACAAGGCGTGACAAACCCCTGCTTAGTGATCACGATTGGTTAGTGGTCAAGCTAAAGGTGCAGGGAAAAATTAGGCATCGGGTAGTCGACCAATACGAGGGTAGAAAAGTAGGAATCCACATTTGGGCAATTGGTAAAGAATTATAAAGCAGGGGAAAATTTGAAGAAGGATTGGGAGTCCGGAGGTGGAAGCCGTTCTAGGCGGGTCCGTGAGTGCTTAGACCTGGCCATGGGCCGCCCGATTCGACAGAAATCAAATTAGCCCTCAGCGCAATACGGGCGATGTCTCTGAACTTGAACGCAACGAGAGCAAAGTTACACTCAACCCACAAACGCAAAAACGAATAGTTTAAATTGCTGCAGAGTTACGCTTCCAAATCGTTGCAGCAATTCACGATAAGAAGCAAATTCTCAAGATCTAGCAAATGTTTACCATCGGAGAGCAACGGAACATCATTGGAATTAACAGAGGAACGCCCCGGGGAGGCCGAGTTGCATACATTTGTACGCGAGAGTAAATTACAAGCACTCTCATTTGTGCCCAGAATTGCAAGCCAAATTTTACTCTCAGACTGAATTTTATACAACGCAGCCGTTACTTTAGAGTGCCGCTAATGTGCCATCATCGTGTATTATTACAAGTGCCTACTATCACCAATCTAATTTGGGGAATATAAAGCACCAGAAGCATCAGCAAAGTCGCGTTACTCTGGAGAAGGTGTAGACGCCTCAGAGCGATGCAGTCATCATGTACGTCGCCTCAGCCGCCAGACTGGCCGCTGAGGAGAATCGCTGCACCGGCATCGCGTCAACAAGAAATTGGTTATCAGAGCAACAAGAGCTCTCCAACGGGTAGTGATTCAAAGAAACACCAGTCTGTGGTATTCAGTGCAGAAATCATACCTCGAAATGCTTCAAATGCCGAGGTTTGCCTTAGGTTGATCGATTGACTTTTGAATATACCCGTACATACGTGGATCGTGCTACCTCGGCGCTTGAGGTAAATTGATGTAATTTTGAGTGTAACTATTTTATGAGATAAAATAATTCATCAACTACTACATCTTTAAGTCTGTGAGTGCCTGAAATTACGATCACCGAGCACCATGGTGATCATCGTAGCATCTGTGCTGTCCCATTCTACACACTTGTTTACAAATTTTTTGTGTTGAATTTCTAACCCATTTTTTGTTAGTATTTACCGAGTTCATGTTAATTTGCATTCTTCCGTGATAGCTCATCACGTTATTATTAATTGTCATAACTGTGCGTACATTTAGCGATGGTAGACTTGTTACGTATTTCATGAATGTTAACAGATAGGCAGCAGATAGTTATTTCTTACCCTGTTTTCATCATACATTTCGCATTTTAATTTCTCTCGACAGGTTACATAATTAAGGTTAAATAATTCATCTCCTCTGTTGGTCAATGGGTGCATGTATGTATAGGGTGGTTAAATTTGAAGGGCCGATGTTGATTTTGAATAAAACACAAATTAGGTTCATAATAAGCCTGAATAACTTTAACGCGTTGATCGATTGTGTATCTTACCATGGTTCAAATTGAATTAGTCTGAAATAGAGAAATGTCAAATTAAATGCAGAAAAAACTTGACGTTTAGATGTGATTCACATTCAAAATCGGCCCTTACAATTTAACCACCCTTTATATATATTTTTGTGGGAAGACTTAAGCTATCTCTCAAGCCTAAGCGATCAGGTTCTTTCTGTTTTTAGGTAGTACAATTTATTATGATTTGTTGAATAATTTCAAACTTTGGTAAATCTTGCTCATTGTCCGTTGATATCTTTGTATTTTACTAATCGTGTTAATACAATTCTATATAATACCTCATTCTTGTTCCTTATGGTCATAATCATGTCATACTTCATAAATATCGCCAGACCTAGTTCAATTCGTGTAATTTTTATTGATATATGTGTTCTAAATTCGAGTAATTTTTTCATTTCAGCTGATGACTGGATTTGCTCCGAAAATTTCATGTCGCTTTTTAAAATTGCATTCTTCACGTTTAATTTCCCCAATGTATTTGCACTGAAGCCTATTTTTGTGTTGGAAAGATTGTAGTTTGGGAGCAGCACCAGCAGCGCGCAGGACAAGACGCAAGCTGCAGCGCATCGCAGCCGTACTCCTCCGAGTTGCGGCTTCACGAGCAACGCCATCGCCTCCATTCAACACAATGTCAACCCCAAAAATGATAAATTTGGATGTTTAGACTTGGATGTGTAAAAAAATTATGGGCACCTGCCTTAAAACTTAGCGAGGTAAAGAGCCCTTCTACTTAATGGCGTTTTACCCTCAAATATCTTAAAAAGCGAATTTTTGGATAATATGTTTTTGATATTAAGAATCCCAGAAAAAATTACTTTTGCCAATGTACGCCGACACAATGGCGTGGTACTGCTCGTAAGAGGGAAGCACACTATGAATGAGATAACAAAACTGGGGAAAAATATATATATATATGTAATTAATTGAATATATATATATATATATAATATGANATTAATTGAATATATATATATATATAATATGATATAATATATACATTATAAATATAATGTATATATATATAATAATATAATGTATATATTATAAGCATAATATACACATAATTTGTATATATGTATAAATATATAAATAAACGTAAATTAGGTAGCTAAAATATTTTGTCTGCGTTAGCCCACAAATATTTCGAGTCTAAAAATTTGGGTGTGAATATGAATTATTTTGTATGCCAAGCACGAACTGTGTATCATGGTACGCTGAAATATTACTCGAGGAAATTTTACGAGCTTCTCGACTCCAGAGCTACGTAGTTCAGTAGTCGCACAGGGACTGTACGATGCAGGACTTCACTGACACAGCAATTGATTGCCCGAGGATGAGAAAATGGCAATGCGCCTTCACGTATAGCTAGCCAACTTCACCAAGACACACTTGACGATGATCTTGAGAGAAAATTCACAGTGCCTGCAGTCTCCTTTTCTTGTAAAATTCTGTCGAAAGGCAGAGAAAAATACGGCCCTTTTATATACGCCCCGCTCACAAATAGACAAATAGCCTTTCCTTATCTCTTAGGCTATGTTTTTTCTTCCGTCAATAAATCGACTGCCAGAACAAGTAGTTCATTTCTCACCTTATTTTCATAACTTTCAAATTTGTGATCGACCTGGGTTGGGACTCAAAGATTTTTACGTCTTCCAGCACTTGCATGGGAGATAATGCTACATCGATATTCAGAGTCTCCTGTAATTTGTATTACATCAAATCTTTCTGAACTATGTATGCGCACCCAATGATATTCTATAAATGATCAAGTCCTATTGTGCGAAAAGTACGATGGCTGATCAAAAAGTTCAGTAAACATGTGTGGTACTGTAAAATTTTGACACCAGGGGGAACCAAAGTGATGGGGTTTCGGGCTAGCATCGTACACGTGTAAAGTGGCGGGCAAAGGGCATTATCTTTCCAGTGTGCGAGTGTGTGCTACAGTGAGTCGTGGAGTGAGAATGTGGTTTTGGCGTCCAATGGCTTGAGTAAAAATTGAGTAAGAGCGCCCCTCACACGCCGCTGCTTGTCCAGCAGTTCATGGTTGGGAAGAATTTAGCTGCAACTCCACATTTGTCATTTTCTCCCAACTTGGCACCATGCAATTTCTGGCGATTCCTGAAACTAAGAAAGACGATAAAAGGGAAACAATTTAACACCGTTGAAGACATCAAATCGAACACGACAGCTCGCTTAAAGTTGTTAAAGAAATAGGACTTCCATGCGTTTTTCTGACAGTGGTCGGGAAAGTGGAGGAGGTGTGTACGTACGGAAGGGGAATCAATGTTCGTAACTTAATAAGTACTCACATATTTACCGAATTTTTGGTAATCCTTCGAATTCCTGTCATCGTTACCCTCAACTCCTTCAAACATCATTCGTTCCACACCAAGGCATGGCGAAACGCAAAGGCTCAGCACGTAAGCATTGACTAACGTTCCTTAGCCCGTGCCTCGGCATTTCTGCATGCCGAGGCGATACAGACACCGGGGGCCATCTGTTTGCAAAATTGATTCTCGGGTTCAGCAGCCACGTTTATTCTCTGCAGCAGCACTTGCATTCACGATAGCAATTCTGCACCTCCCGAGAGCAGGGGGTGAACGTACTCTTCAGAATGATCAATTTACTGATTGGAGACTAACCAATAGCTCGCTTGACACAGCTGACATTTACCACCGCTTCTCCCTAAAGGGTTATAAAGCGTTCTTTCCAGAAAAAAGTACCTGTGTGTTTTGTCTTTGAAGTCAAAAACAATTACGCTTACTAGCGTCATGCTGTTTTTAAAAATCATATGTAATACGGCGAAGAAGATAAGATAGTATGACCTCGCCGCTTGTAAATTTCTGTACCGAACTGAAAACTTTTCGGAATTCCCCGGTCGATGGCATCGCTCGAAGGTGCCATTCTATGCGTACAGATTTTTCCCGTTACTTCTCCATACGCACGTCAATTTAACGTCCGTATTTTTCACCACCAGGGACTCAATTCTTCAGTCAATGCTTAATTGCTCGTTAAGTCAATAAGACTAGACGAGGGGCAGTGTCACTCCTCTCTGATGCGAAGAATAATTATCAAGAACAGCGCAAGCCGCAGCTTGTAACACCTGCTCGCCTGAATGAAAACAAAACTGTGATTCGAGTTTAATACATAATGATGCACGGAGCACGGATGATTATAAAAGACTAAAAAGAGTTTTTCACTCGAATTGGTGTGTTTTTCAGTACCCAATGTATTTTACAAACTTGGTGTATGTGAAAATAAACATACGTGCAGGACTGAATCCTTTATTACGTTGTGTTACTTCATCTAATTATCAGAAAGGACGCATTTTTCGTTTTTTTCTACATCAACCTGCACATATGCTTCAGGCTTCATGTACAGCTGCGATGCTTCATTGTTGAAGTTAGCAAGGTACTTCTAATGATCGATTACGTGCACTATCTATGTATGCCGGAAAACAAGCACGAATGTATGGTGGTTATCACCTAGTAATACTATTAGTCAAGTAATGGCTCGTAAAAGATACATGTGTTCGACAAAGGTTACTAAAAGCGAAATTTGAAACAAAACACAGCAGTCCTTGGATGCAACATGGAAGCATATTGTATATGATTCATTTTTTTTCGTTTGTGCACAACATCCTACCATAGGATGTTAAGCTTTCAAGTAAACACTAATCTCTTCATCACAGAATGTACGAAATTCGACCGAAGTCGTAGAGCCAAGCTAATTTGAAGAAATTTTTGAGAAGTCATGGGACGTAAAATTGAGGCTTTTTTATAGCATAATTTTCGACACCAAGTTAAGTTTTGTAAATTTCTTCTTTTTTTTTCCTAATTATTTCAAATTTTTCAGTTTCAGAGCGCCACCTGTAGTTCCTGCCGACATGTTGTTCCTCGAGTGCCAACTGTGTGCTGTACACAGAGGCAGAGTAGATTAGATTCCCCAACTTTCTTTTCACTGTATTCATGAATGTTCGAGGAAAATTATGCGACTCTAATCCCACAGCTCATCACGAAGGATTAATAATTAAATGTGTAATAGTAGCATCACGCGTACAGATAGCGAATGTTCGAGTAAAATTATACGACTCTATCTAAGCCAGCGCTCATCACGAAGGATTAATAATTAAATGCGTAGTAGCAGCCTCGTGCGTATAGATAGCGATACTACCTCGCAAGGCGGTGCGTTGTTTGATCAATGTTCTGGTCTCATTAGTATTCATGGGAACAATTATCACGCAGAATTACAGTGTTGTTGACTCGTACACTAAGCAGACGTACCTCAGTGTCGTTCCAGACAACGTGAAGCTTATAATTCCTGAGAATGGTGGGGTGGTCGTTGACGTGCTTAACGCCTAGGTCCAGAGCAGGCATCACGCCTCGGCCGAGGTCCGACTTCTCGGTTCCGGGCTCCATCTGGGATAAGGTAGAGAACAAAATAGTTGAACAGAAAATCAATTAACTTCTCCATGAATTAATTAATATAAAATAATTTTATTTGACACCATGAATGGGATTCGACACACAATAGAGCATAGCGGGGTTTTCGGCGAGCTTATAAAGTATTTGAGTGAAAATTTTTTACTACCTTAAACAATGTTGCACGGAAACATGTATAATGTACAGGTATTATTCATTACATCTAATCGATTATCTAATATTAATCGTTAACAATTACGATATATCTCCGAAAAAAGAGCATTTATTGTGACATCGAAAATCTTTTCTTCACGAAAAGTCTTTCGTCGCAACTCCAAACAGAATTATGTGCTGCCAAACAGCGGTCGAGGTTCTAACGGTGAGGGCGGCTGTCTCTAAATTGGCACGATACTTGTCATTCTTGCGACCATGTGATTGTTTCGGGCTCAAGTCATTTTGCTTTACGAGGACGCTTAGGCACGCTTCCTTCGTTATCGCCCTACTAAAGAGCTCCACTGTCCATACGATGACAGCTATTGCATGCTGGGCTCTTTTATTCTTGATGGACGGACTTTAACTCGCTGAGAATAATTTGTTAGAATGTATAATTCATTAGTATGCGTTGTTGGTGTTCATAGGAACATAAACCTCACTAATCTGAACTGCTCGCAAGAAGTTATTCCTCGAAGTTAGTACATGACCAAATTCTGTCCCTATTGATCCCTTGAGTAAGTTCAAAATATATGGCATGAACTTGCTCGTTTATTTATTAAAATCCGTCGTTAGCTAGTAGCTTTAACTCTCCTTACATGGTAGTATGCAAGGCCCTATCTGCGTCTGTTGCTGAAAATCTACTGTATACTCGTGAACGCTGAGGATATAAATAATTTTCAACGTCGCCTCATTCTAAATCAATAATAACAGTGTAGAAGATGTTGACTGAAATTGATTTGTGAACGTAAAATAGATTTTCATGGCTAAAATTAAAAACTACAGCTTGGAACCCCCAAAAATTCAATGGGAGAGAATTACTTCACTGATACTGGAGTTATTCAGAATATTTCACAAAAAGTTTCACTCAGTCAACCAACCAAAGTACGGACAGTTACAGGCTATCAGTTTTTTTTATAAAATGACGTTCTCTACGCTTAGACACTTCAAATTTTTGTTATCGATCATTCAAATGTCCACGAATCTATTGCATATTTCTAGAGGTTGAGAATACGACTCAGCTGAAACAGCATTCGTTTGAGACTTCAGTACCCTACATTACGCAAAGAGACCATGGTCGAGAAATCTTTAGGAATGAACTTCTAAAAAGTGAGGGGGCCTTGCGATTGCATGGAGATGGCACCTTTCCAAGAATCTGTATTCAGCAACAATCCCTGAGCTGTCGGCCGATGTCGATGCTCAGCAATTGGATAAAAACAAGGAAAGCGTAAGCGCAGGTAACGAAGGGATTGTCGTAGGTTTCTGGGAATTCTTACCGCAATGCAGCAGCAAGTTATCAATTGGAAGAGTATATTACCATTACATCTGATCATATTTGCATCCCAAGTACTCGTGTACACTTTACGATCCACTTCCATTTTGCACTGGGTGAAAATTCTCTTTCATTAACGCCATATTTTGCAATTAGCTTTAAGCACATATACGTAACACATTTCACAGACCAAATACTTCACGTAACAACCTCCTTTACCCAGATCTGAACGAGCAAGCGAACATCAGAGTACGTATGTATGAGCAATAACACAAACTGACTCTAAACCAACAATCGTGGTCTGTGGGAGCGCTTGTTTGGAGGCGGCTGATATTTTCTCGAGTCGCATGCGCATGTGTTATTATTCGAGACGAAGCTGTTTACCCACTCGAGGCCTTTGTTATTTAAATAGAAACAGTCGCCTTCCAGTTATTCGACTCCATCTGAGTAGGCTGAAGGGACTTTCAGTCTCACCAAGACGAATAGATCGCAAAGAAGCACAAATGGCTGCTGAATCTCAACTCAGAGCTGGTGCTATCTCGCTCAGGTGGATGAAAGATGCCATCTTAACTCAGCCGAAGAAGACTAGAGTTTTTAGAATTTCCGGGGCATTAGTCTCGTCTTTTGAAGAGACCGCCGTGAATATGTCATTAATCCTGTCCAAAAAAATAGATTGACCCAAGAAACGGGTATTTGGTTGGCGTAACGAGTTTTACTTTCTTTGCACGCATGAAGTTAATTATAATTTTGCAGAAAAGTACGAGTACAAAATTTCAAATCGATGCAAAATTCGACTAACATTCACGGGCTTGGGTTCCCGAATTATAATTGAAAATTTACGCTCGAAAAAAGCGAACATTTTCTGTCAAAAAGTCATACAAATAAAAATTTTGTAGGAGTAGTTTTTTGTAAAAAAGTTTCGTCGAAGATGCAGAAAATGTAAAATCTTGCAGTATTGATCTCTTTCCACGATACTTACACAATCCTTAATAGAGACAGAATAAAACACAGTAAGTAAGAATTTCGTTAAATTGTGCGACGGGCACCGTCATAACATACACTGCATGTTCAATTTTGCCACTGATATCACTAACGTACTGGGTCTTAATTAATATCATCTTACAGGACTGAATAATGAATGTGTTTTTCATCCGAAAGTCAGACCAAACAGATCAAAAACAAATTTTTAAATTGTGGGAAGGACGAATTTTTTTCGTTGATGCCGTACATCTGTTAGTTAGAATGTCAGGTAACTATTTTCGCAACTCACTTTGTGCGTTGTCGGGAAGCCGTCAAATGAAACCGCAATTTAAGTACTATTCTGGACGGTAAAATTGAAGGTCGATACTTTCAGCATGCATTTTCACGAAGTCGCTGCATTATAGCCATTTACCGAACAATGTGGCGTAAGAGTGCAAACTAATGAGATTTGTAAACGAGAACCGCCCGGGACGATCACCCACCATCACTGCATTCAAAATGCCGCCTCTCCGCATGCCCGATGTCTTGTGAAGGCAATCCTGCAATCGAATTTCATCTTTCCACAAAGAAATGCAGCTAGAAATGCTAACAGAAGTGCGGTTAAAATTTATATAAAATATTAATTCTTAATGCAATTCGGTTAAAGAAAGTGAAATTTTTACTCGGACACTTTTACACTTTACTTTTGAGTATCTGTAATTCAATACTACTTCAGCCAGCCCGGCAGTAATCCAATTTAATTGTTACCCTTCACACCTTGAAAAGTGAAAATTAGATTTCTGCTGACGATGAACATCGCTTAATTTTCTCGAGCCATTTTACGACCGCATAAATTTCTTGCAGTCCCGTAACAAAGGAAAGAGAAGTAAGTTGCAGACACCAGCGACGCTATGACCACATTGTAAAACCTGCCAGACTTGGCGTGTGCTAACTCGGCCTCAAGTGACAGCCGGCTGTCTCTGGCCAAAATGGAACGCGGTAACTCAGTCCAAAAATCTTAGATCCGTGACCCAAAAGACTCAAGGTATCACTGAGAACTGGCGAGAAAAATTCGTTCCAATTAAGTGTTCTTGACTGTTGTACGAGTTCAGACGATAGCATGAAAGAGACTACTTTTCTCGAAGAGCGTATTGCGCCCGCTGTGTGCGTGTGTTGGAAATGTTATCAAATGATCGAACGCTCAAAACGTTGAGTTAATTTTTTGCAAGGCCAATCTCCACTTACATCAGAAAAAAATGCCCCGCGTATAAATTAAAATCAGTAATATTATCTGAGGGGATGGCTCACAGGGATTTTTATTTCATTCATTCTTGATGTTGAATTACACGATAAAGTAAATTAGGTATTTATTGCCCTTAATTTTTGAGCTTTACATGTATAAATGTTTCCACAGGTTGAAGTTAAGTTTTTGACTTACCTCGGAATAGCTCGAACTCCTGCTAATTTAAACTGAAATGTTAATGTTAGGAGACGATTGATGTGTGAACTGACCTCCCATACTACGCCAAACCAGGGTCTTTGGTCTCATTTTGGTCTACTTGGTCATTCATGTCTACTTCTTCGCTAACCTATTTTATTGGGGTTGTAAAATGATTGTATACCCTTGGAATCCATATGAGCCAATACAAAAATAGAGATTTAATGCTCATCAGGAGCATATGCGAATAAACACATTTCACTGAATGGAAAATGTCGTGAGTACAAAAATCTCTATGAAAGACACACGACGAAAAATTTTCAATGGAGGTGCGTGTGAGCTCTGAAAAAATTGAACTGCTTCCTATTTTAAATTCGTCACAAAATTTGGATGAACAAAAAAGTTAGAATAATTTTCGCTGCGCTTAGCTACCTTTTAAGAAAAGAGGAACGAGCTATTTCGCATCGTCTTATTTGGGGAGTGTTCATTCATAACTTACGGACGACATCTCCATGCGAAGAAGTTCAAAAATACTGACGCATATATAACACCCTACACGCCGCTCGTGAGTTGGCGTGGTGTTCCTGGTTCTTGGCTTCGTAGGCGAACAGAAAGTTGCACAATATCTTCGATTGTTTTTATGCTCGCACCTCGACTTCAGGAGGTTCCTGGAGCATTTGTAATCCTTTGCATGTCTCCACCAGACTCAGCAAATCAATGGCTGTCAATATCAGCCATAGAGAGAATTTACTGCCTGCCATGGTCGACATCAGTGGACTGTCCTGTGCAAGCCTCTCATGCAGTCACGTTCTTGCTTCTCAACACACAGATTATTGAGCTCATCAGTGACAAAAACTCGCACTCAACTCAATCAAAAACTCTACACACAGATTATGGATCACACCTGTGACAAAAACTCGTACGGTTTCTAGCAAGAAAGTTACTCGTGCCCTTCCATATCGCACTGGGATATGAAGTACAAGATGAATAAATGTGTAAGTATGAAGACGCGACGGACGTAGTTTTCTCGCCTAGTAAAAATTCAGGAGCGTGAAATCGATGCTTCATTATGTTTGTAAAAATGAGAGACAATTTATCACCTCATTCAATCATGGCAACTATATCCTGTCCAGTATTCTCATTCACGGATTGAGCAACCAATACGATATATGGTAATATTGAAGTAAAAACTGAGTGGTCGATATTCACCAAAGTCGGAAGAAAGAGAGATTCAGCATTCAAACCTGATTTGAAATGAATCCCTTCCGTATTTTTCTGCGACAGAACTATTTCAAATTCAATTTTGCAACACGATTAATTTGGGCATGTACATAATTAGTTTAAGCTTCAACATAATCTCCCCCTTTGTCAGCAGTTGCTCGCCGCCACTATTCCTGTCCTGAGATGCCTTTTAAGTATTTTTTTAATATTCGTTTCAGAGAACAATCTCACCTAATTTTTTTATTTGATCTCTGGGTAGAATTTAAGTTTTGACATCTAGAAAACTTTCCATAGTGCGAAAAAGATATAGATCAGATGAGCGGGTGCACAATACAAGGCGATTTAGTAGCTCTTTCCAGACAAATGAAACTGACATTAATGAAGCCGCTTGCGGTGTATCCGGACACTCGTTGTCTTGGTGAAGGCTAATTCAAATCTTCGCGACGGGCTGAGATGGGAGCTCCATTACAAATGCTTAGTGTAGCCCGCTGTGTATATGTATGTCATTCGATTAATGGGGGGATTATTTAACTGTCAAAATCGTCCAGGACTTACTGAGAAAATAAGTTAGACAATTAAAAGTAGCGTCCAGTCTTCATTCAATGTAAAATCGCATGTCCTCTGTAAAATTACAAGCATATGCCTTTCTAAACACGATTTTTTCAAGCTTTACTGCTTGTAAGCACTGAAATTGCTTTGTATTTAATAATAAGCCATTCCGCACCATGTTGTTATTATAATGTATAAACTTTGACGTTACGCCATAGCTATTTAAAAAATTGAAATTTTTGGTTAATATTTCAATTAAACTAAGTATTCTTGTACGGTTAAGTTCATCTTATCTCTAACATTAATCACCTACCTACACGTACCAGGTATTCGTCTTTATAAATAACCACAGCCTCGTTTGTACAGCATCAGATATTAGAACTAAACTTCAATTTATCACTTGGTGATATTCCACGTACATACGTAAGCACCCCCTCCTCTGCACACAGGAAATCTCTTAATAATACAGCTGCAACAGTAGATTGCTTTAGCGTTCCCTGTGCAAGTATTTCGATTTGCTGTTGGTTTTGTTCTTACCTTTTCTAGAGTGTTATATGAATATCGTCACGCTATACTTAGAATCATATCAATTCATTCATTACAGCAAATCCAGGAACATTGGACACCTATAATACTCCCGGTCCCAACCCACCAATTATCCTATCGGTACTTTGCCTTCTGATGGTTTTAACACTATAGTGCGTTCAGTTTTTTCTTTACTGAGTGTCATCGAACGAATCAAATAAACCCACTATCTTTGAGTAACGTTCGATCTGTTCATCTATTAGGGTGAAGGGTGTCTCAATTTGTTGACACCGTTATCGTTGCTGTAGGGAAATGAGCAGAAGCCACGCCACGCTCTGTCCGCAGCCTGCGTCGCAGAATTCAAAAGTTGTCCCTGTATTATCGCATGTTCTGTTCACCCCTAAAGCTCGTTTATGTCTACTCGAACCGAACGTGCGATGGAAAAAATTGCGCTGCGTGTTCAAGATGGGGTTCTACCAAAGCTTTCTCATAAAATGAATATATTTGATTGACTGTTGGGTTCTCTTTTACTGTAGAATGCGTTTCGTTGTGCGGTTTTGCCTATGTGTTTGGAGGCGCGTGAATGAAATGAGATGTGGTAGGGGTACCTATAAAATTTTCTCTTGAATGATCAAAGCAGAGTGTAACTGACACTGCGTAGTTAATTTTTGAATTATATTCATGTTTTTTATTAAATGAAAGCGCACTTATTGAGATTCCATCTTTACGTCAGGTTTCACTCCAGTTTACTGTACGATTGAGTCGATTGAGGTCTGCTTAAACGGTCGCTGCGTTGATTCTGAATGTATGTCTACGTACAACGAAAGCTTGCACCTAAAGCGAATTTGTTAAACTTGTTGATGATGCTGTGATGCAGTTCGTTTATGAAAATGATGGACTAGGAGAGACCTTAGACAACGCCACTTGGTACACTTACAGTTAGTCACTCATTTAACTATTTCCAGACTAATATTTCCTGAGGCCGATATTTCCAGAGCTCAAAATTCACAGATCCCAATATTCCCTAGGACAAATATTCCCTGAGGCCAATACTCCCAAGTACCAATATTCCCTGAGGCCAACATTCCCAAAGGTCAGTATTCTCAGAGGCCAATATTCCAGAAAAGAGTCCAATATTCTTAGAGGCTTATATTTTCAGAGGTTATTATTCCCAAAGGAGAAACAATATTCCCAGAAGCAAATAACCTCAGAGGTCAATCTTCCCGGAGGAAAGATCAATATCACCAGAAGCTAATATTTCCGTAGGTCAATTCCACCATAAAGCCGATTTTAACCAAGTAGGGAAGATCACAATGAACTGATGACTTTTTGGGAGTCAAGATCACACTTTTCTAATAAATTATACATTCTCATGTACGAAAATATGTCAGTGACAACTAAGAAACTATAACGGATAACATTTTTCTGTCATGAAGCATTTATATTCAGTTTACGCTTTTGTTTTGATCTCTGTGAGATAGTATTTGATTCTGGTTCAGCTTTCATTCTATTTTCATGCCCAAGGTGAGAAGTTTGACGCTGTCAAAGAATTCACTCTTTCAACTAGGAATTCAAGAGAGACGGAGGAATATATTTCCTTACAAAGTTTAATGCTCAGAAACTACAACTTGAAATTCCAGCTCCAACGCAGATCCTGTGATATGTGAAAAAAGAGTAACACTGCCAGTCGAAAACTTCGCTGCAGGTGCAAGGCCTCTAAAATGATAGGACCTGATAACGAAGTAGTGGTTTTCGTTTAAAATTTTATAAATGCTCTAAAAATGTTTTTATTATTCATTTCATTTCTGTTGTGAAGTTAGGTAACATGTACTGGCATAAGATCAAATCAAATGAGCGTGCTAAGGTTAATAACACTTAACCCCACTCGTTGGTATGCAAACAATATGAATCAGAATAAATTATATTGAAAAAAGCTTACCGACGTATGTTTATTAAGCAGAAGTAATTTACTAATCTGGAATCGTCGAGGAATCCAATGGTTTCCCCACCCTCGGGCATAAGGGGTCTAGGGAAATCACTTTTTTAGGTAAAATTTAATTGAGCAAGGTAGATTATCTCTCCCACCAGTTGAGGAAGAGGTGAATAAAAGAGGTTACATAGTTATTGTCTATGTTTGGAATTGCTAGTAAAATCTGCCAGTCACATCATTGACCCAATCACTGACCCTCGGGTAGTCATTGATCACAGCCTATCATTTCTGCATTAATCATCGATTAAGATTAACAACCCAAATGTTCAAGTAAAAAACATGTATTCAGTAAACATTTTGGTATAATGAAACATTTGTATAAACTGAACAGTTACAACACTTAGAACGTTTTATATGAGAACACATGCGCTTAGGAATAACCCTAAATTGGACAACACCAAAATTTTGGTGAAGATATACGAAATGCGTATTTAACGTCCGCAAATGTCCACAGAATCCTTTACTGAAATTGGTGCAGTTCCAGTCAATATGGTGGAGTAAGGATGAGGGGGGGAAGGGGAGACGGAGGTCCTGGAGGGGGGAGGGGAG
>VOMN01066573.1:0-22256 GCA_014899125.1 Orchestia grillus | reverse complement strand
TGATTTTGATAAATTTTATTTGACCCAACGGGTCACGTATCGGCTAGTTGCGACTATTTGTTAAATATGTTCTGAATGTATAATTATTTTGTATGTTTATGCCTTATATGCACTAAAAAAGATAAAACTGACTTTCCATTACTCCCGGTTTGTCGAGACTGAATGATCTTCTTAGATGTGTTTTTATTCGAATACTTACATTTCTTTTAAGACAAAAATATTGCCGACATCTTTGCCATAACGTGCTGGATTGTCTGTAAAAATTTTCAGAAATCGATTCACAGGAAGTTGAGAAATCGTTAATTTTATTGCCAAGCTATTATCACGGATTAACTCGATCAATCAAAAAGGATGTTTACAACATGTTACTGAACCAATTTTTTTTATCTTCCTGGTATTTCTTTAGGTATTTCTGAAAGAAGGATAATTTATTTTTTCACCAACTGTATCAAATATGATACAAAATACAGTTGAGGCTTAATTGAACGTGCAATGTATCCTGTATACGTGGGTGTGACTTCAGTACCATATTTGGCTTCAGGCGCTGCGGTTGCTGCCTGTCAGACCGTGTCGGTGTCGCCTCGGCGTTTGCGAGGGCAACGTCCAGCGTCTACGACCGCGCCGGACTCAGAGGAGGACAAGGAAGAGGACAGCGAAGACGTCGCACCGACACGCAAGCAGCGGCCCCCACCTCCCAGAAAGGGCAAGCTCGGCGATCCTGTCCTCAGGAACGAAGATGTGAGCAGCCTCCTTTGCACGCTATCAATCCCTTGCTCTAGGTGTAATCGTGCTTTCAAATTACGTCGCTGAATTAGTCTTGAATTTTCAATAGACAGCCGCCCGTCTTGAGTTATATTAACAGATGAGAACTGCGTTCTCTGGATAACATTTACCGATGTTTCATTTTTGTTGAGTTTTGGATCACACTGAACTTTTATCTCTTCGACGACCAGCAAGAGATATGTCCTTTTATAGGTAAGTAATAACAGCTCTTGTCCAGGTTACGTTAATGTTATTTCTGAATTATTTGCATCAAATGAGAAGCATTTTCTGTTCAGTAATAGTAGGCATAGATTGATGTGGCTTTGATTCGACCACGTTCGTGTAGGCCGTTTAATTTTTATCTTTTTATCAATAATGTTGTTCAAGACTTGGTTTTAGTGGTACCCATGACGACGCTCGCGGTGGTGTGGCGTGTCGTCACGACGCTTCTTGGGGCTGATGAATTGAGAAATGAACGAATGAATGTGCTGAATCTTCACCATTTACCTCATTTAACATCACGATCATGAAATAGGTATAATAAATGCATTTCATATTCCTCATGAGCTCGTCCTTCATAATTTTTGCTTATTCTTATTGTACATATCTGATAGGAAATTGTAAATGCTTCAACTCTAATTTCTTATTTTAATTTGTATTTTTATCTTTTTTTGGCATTGGATGGCCATTGCTTTTTGGCTCTGATGACCTTTGTGACAAATTATTTTCTTTTCTCCTATTTTCTTTAATTTCTCTATGCAATTACCAGGAAGAGGGTCCGTAATTATTTGGGTCATGTATTTGGATTGTTTTGTTTTGCTGATAAGAAAAATGGGAAAGCCTTTGTTTATTTGTTGTAAATTTTTATCTTGAAAGTCACGAGGGTTGCTGCTGTTACCGTCGCAGAAACAGGATAGTTAAGTTCTTCAAATCTTGGTTGTTTGCTAGATGAATTTGGGTTCATTCTAAAAATTGGTATCTTGATTTTTAGGGAGTGGTGACAATTTTCTTAGAAGCATCCTTAATTTTAACCCTGTATTTTTATGGAAATAGTGAGAGACGGGTTTTTCTTTATTAGTTGCGTTTCACTCCTACTCGGCAAAATCCACCTTTGATTCATTTTTAACTGTATTATATACATACTTTGTGTCGAGTACACAACAATGATTTGTACCAGCACCGGGTCTATTATTGTCAGAAGTTGGGGGTGGCTTGACGTAGTGGGGGGAGGGAGCAGGATGGCATGAACGACGTGATATGTGAAATTTCTGGGGAAATTTTGCAGCGAATTCTAGTGATTCTGTTATTTTGTTGTTGTTATTTCGTGTGGAGACGTATTCTCATGTCGCTGCTTTCGGTCCCCACCCCCCCAGATCAAATTTGATGTTCGGAAGTGAAGAAGACTCATTTTGACATCTATGTTTATTTATGTTGACTTCTGGGGAATTTATAATATTGCTACTTAGAGGGAGGGACACATTCTTATATCACTGTCTCTTGCCTATTGCAAGAATTCAACTTTGTTGCTGAGATGGTGAGACACATTTCCATGCCAATGTTGTGTACGTGAAAGTAAACTTGATCCCCCTGCCTGCCAGTGTCTGAGGTACGCCATGTCGCTGGGTGTGGGCAAGAAGCGGACTCGCCGGCCTGTCGCCCGCTTCAGCTACTCCAGCAACTCCCGGTCCAAGAACAAGTCCTCCTCGTCTCAGTCGTCCTCGTCCTCTGAACCAGACGACGATGATGACGACGACGAGAAGAGATACGCCTTACGCAAGCGCATGCACAAGCAGAACAGAGGTGAGCGGACGCTCTGTTATTGCAGAGAGTGCACACTAGCAGCACAAATTTTTTTTATCCTAATCTCTGTTTGATTCAAAATGTTATTTAGAGATCGTAAAAATTTCTTATACGATCGGTTTATTTCGTAATCATATAGCATGTAAATGGGAATTCAATTTCTTGAATTTTTCTAGTGAATATTTTAATATTTTAAAAAACCGAACACCGTCAGTCGTGAAACAAGTGCATCCGTTTTCTGCTCCTTCTCACTTTTTTTTTAATAGCGGTGAGGTGATCTGACAGTTGATACGCTGTCTTGATGTAGAAAAAATATCACATATGCAGTTATTTCCTACAATGATTACTCGTTGGTTTTCCTCGGCATACCTTATGAAAGGTGCAGAACGTGGGTATCATTGAGGGCGTGTTTGTTTCCTGTGAAAGTTAGCTTTACATAAGCTTATCTCTGTATAACTTCTTGCAACGTTTTACAACTCCACCTTTGAGAAAATTTGAAATAATATCGATTGTCGTGAAGATAATTGTTTCTGATACAGGTTTATTACGTGCAGAATTAATGAATCATCAGGTTTTTAAAAATTGTATAGTTTTTTGCTCGCTACGGTGCGTTGACAATGGCATTAACATTCTTTATTATTTGGTGTATGCTATCGCTTAGACTACCTCCTTCCATATCCGCTTATTCTTTATAATACAACTGTGCACTTCAGTGTGACGTTGGGGTCAGGAGTCTTTAGAGTGCCATAGTTCAAGCTATTCCATTTTGCAGGGTGACCCATCGAAAAAGTTAGCAGAGACTAACCACCGTATCTACTTTACCATTTGCTTGCATGAAATTGTAATATTCGATTTTAATGCAGTTTTAAATTGCATGTTTGTGCGTCAGATACTATGTTATGCAGAGGTTAATTTTTAAGAACGTTTTCTGTGTTGAAATTTATTTGTCCGAAATTTTCGAGCAGTTAACACTGCTTGTCGTCTGGGGAATGAAATTTACAAACGTAGAAGCTATCAACAGAAAAACCTTATCTTAGGTGCAAACAGAAAATTTTTGGTACAGTCATTTGCTGAATTATTGGAGAATGCAAAGATAAGCTTCTAGGAATTGAATGCGTCGATTAATTGAATTTTGATGACAAAATGAATGGAATACTTCCAAAAATAGTTTGGATTTAATTCTTTTCAATGTTTAAGATCTTTGGTTGATCAGAGTTAAATTGGTGATTATTTTATTTCACATTACTGTTTACCGAAGACTCTTGAAAAATCTTTATGATTTTTTTATCTTGTTCATTCTTTCTTTAGGCTCGTCTTATGTAAAGTCAGTTTAATAGATACTTTGTTATGCATGCAAGTTGTGTAGCAGATACGTTTGTACAACAAGGGTTGCCCAGGATCCATCTTGTGATTGAGTTTTAGTAAACATCTTGGGCTATCTGCTATAAATCAATTGATGTTTCCGAAATATAACGTCACATCACAAGTGAGATGTTTTAGTGGTGTCACACTTCCATGCCCTCAATTGGGGTACCGAGTCTCTACCCTCTCAGGGGGGCATAAGATAGGCAATAGTGTTAGGTTTGCCTATTGTAGGCTATGGGAACTGACGTCCCTAGTAGGGTGCACCGTTAGATTGCTTCAGCTATAGATAGGTCTTCTGGGTTTGTATCTTTCGTGCCCACTTTGCTACTTTCAATTTTCACCCCTTCTTTGCTATCTCTTCTTTGTCTTTTCTTTCTCTTCATTCTTAACTTAGCGTTTCTATGCTCAAATGATCCTGTGTGGGAACGCACCTTGTGCCCAGATTCCTCATTCGCTACACCCAACCTTAAATGATCTCTCCTCTTCGCTCTCTTTGGGTCACATTTCACATAAATAGGGAGCTTCAAATTAAATAGTGATAATGTGTTTGTGTGTGCACCAGAGCTGCGGAGCAGGGAGGCCCGGCACCGGTCTCGGGTATCCCCTTTCCTGGGCTCTCCAGCTCGCAAGCCCGTCACCTTCAAGCGCAAGGTGAGCGTCTGCACGCAGTCTTAACTTGCTGGCCGGGCATCCTTATTTATCTATAAATTTAGCCGTCCGAAGGCGTGTGTCACCGCCGGGGAGTTAGTTAATTATTATGGACGAATGACGAAAATGTTGGACTGCGCAACAGTGTGACTACTGCAGTTCCGTCCTTGTGCTGTGGTCTGGGAATCTCAATTTTGGTGTCTAACGGCATGGCACTTTAGGGTAAGCCAAGAATGCAACCCAAGTTCACTCGAGAACAACCCAGGCTCAACTCAAGAATAGGCCGCTCGGTTTGTTCCTGTAACTGTGTTCCATTTTCTCTCTCGAGTTTCGCTCGCTGGAGCCCGAAATGGCTTTTGTTGTTCGCTGTATCACCGTCTCTGGCGTATCCTTGGTGTGTATTAAATCGCTTGAAATAGGAGTGTAGCACGATATTATACTTCAAATTCACGTGGAAAGGAATACGAGTCTGATCATTCTCACAATTTGTTGGTAAATAAGCTTTGGTAATAACCAAGCGAGATGAAATTAATGAGCAAGCTAGACTATCCCTGCCACTTACTTTATGGATTATGCTTGCCTCATGGAATTGAGTGGCAGTTTTGCCAGCAAAGTCTGTATCGGCTACATTAAAACTTGTGCAACGGAATAAATATTTAATCATTACTATAGCCC
Source organism: Orchestia grillus (assembly GCA_014899125.1). Classification (NCBI taxonomy): domain Eukaryota; kingdom Metazoa; phylum Arthropoda; class Malacostraca; order Amphipoda; family Talitridae; genus Orchestia; species Orchestia grillus. The sequence continues at coordinate 17,006 of VOMN01066573.1, read as the reverse complement.
AGCTATTCTCAGCCGAGGTTCTGCAGAACCTTTAGCTTCCACCAAAGATGCCTAAGGGTTTCGCAAGAACAAATGAGATAAGCTAATATACTCTCGAAGTTCTATTTATTTCATATAGGTAAAATTACTAAACACGCACTATAATTTTTGGATATTGTAATACAGACATCATGTCTTACCTATTCTGTTATTAAACGCTAGGGTAAAAAGCTTGGGAAACACTGCACCATACTATGTATATTCACGGCTGCATTCTCACTCGGAGTCGTTGAACAGGTGAGCGCATTTCCTTGTATTAGGTGACAGCTACTCGCCGTCTCGTTGGGTGCTGATCACGCAAGCGGTGAGTCATGCCATTGGGGTGCGCGTCGCTTCAACTCCTCACGTCATCATGCTTCTTGTCCTAGTCCATTGGCACCGAATTGAGTCGAGTTTGCATCAAATGAAGTTGGGTATCCACGAGCCAAAAAGAATTTTCTCGAGTGATAGTAAGTTTATATCGAACGTAGATCAGTTTGTCACCTAAAAGAAAAATTGAGAAACTGCCTCAGGGTAAATTGAGTTTTATTTGATGTATAATTCAATTCCACTTGACGGGAATTCAAGTCCACTTACTGGATGCAAATTTGTTTCACTCAATACGAACTCAGTTTCACTGGACCCGAGCTTAATGTCATTCAACGCGCAGTTTTATTCATCACATTGTTTCGTTCAACACACTCAGTTTCACATGACGGCTCACTTTCATTCAACTCAATAGACTTGCACGAGTTGTAGGTGGTAAGTCCCTCAAATCTCTCCAGACGACCCACAACAAAAGCTCGACGAGCAAGAGCAGCAGCAGCAGCGAGGACGAGCGCATGTTCGAGGAGCGCCGAGCGCGCGGCAACGCCAAGGCTCGTAGTCAGCTGCTGCCCATGAATTTCAACGAAGAAGACATGCAGCGTGGTGTTATAAGGTGGGTCTTGTTCCTTTGTTTGATGCACAAAAGGTCGCTTGTCCCCTGGTTGTTAGCGACCACTGGCAGCGCGGTGTTATAAGGTGGGCCTGTTCCCATCTTTGGTGCACAGAGGACCGCTTAAGTCTCTTAACCGTTGTGCGATTTAAAAAGACATAACTCCCTTTTCATAAGGATCCTGCTCGTCCCACGTGAAAATCTTCATGCAGTCTTCTAGCAGATATATGCGAAGCTGCGAATCTTAGGTTTTATGCAGCCTTATCGCAAAGATAATTTGGTTGTTGAAAAGTTAACGGATGCATAGCCGTTTTATATATCCACTGCACAATACGGGTCCTTGTGAGGTAAATTGTTGAAAACATCGGCTGGGTTTCGTTAGTTTATTTCCCAAGCTTTAGCTCTCCAGCAGTACGTAGTCGAGGGGACCAGCAACAAAAAGATTTTACCTTATGACATACGCATTCGGGCTCGGTTGTGTTATAAGGTAGGACCTGTTGGTTATTTGGTGCATTGGATGTGTCTGAAGACGCTTTATTTATTTATTTATTTATTTATTTATTTATTTTTTGTCGAGTTTGTTAAATTTAAATCTTAATAATCACACTATTATTATTATTATCTTAATAATCAGTTTCTGGAGACATTTATTCTGTTTGTTCATGATAATTCTGATTCGATACTGCCTGATATTGCTGTTAATGCCCACTTCCTGAGTGTCTTCCTTCTTTCTTGGATTTATTATCCTTACGTTGGCATGAACCTCTGTTCATCCAATTTAAACCGTATATGTTCGTCTCTGCGTTTTCAATACTGGATGTCGTAAAAACTTACTCAAACAAATGAATGCTGGCAGGGAGCGTTCTAAAGTGGGCGCCAGCCTAGCCGATGTGGAGCCCATGTCGATCGACCGAGATGTGACCTTCAGCAGCGTGGGCGGCCTCAACCACCACCTGCGGCTACTGCGGGAGATGGTGGTGCTGCCGCTGCTCTATCCTGAAGTCTTTGACAAGTTTGGCGTCACTGCACCCAGAGGAGTTCTGTTCTACGGCCCACCAGGTAAGGAAGCTGCTTAGACTATCTTTTCTTTGTGAACGCCTGTTGTGTACAGCGGGGGTTATCCCGACCGGAGGCGCTCGGTCTAAAATCCTGTATGTGCGGCATAGCATTTCAGAAATGTTTGTTTTTATGATGACAGGCAATTAATGTGGTTATTACAAACTTCAGATTTTGTCGGTTTAACTCAATATGTATAAATTTACTTCCTTCATCGTTGAGAAGCTGTTAAATTTTAAAGGGGACGAGCATACAGCACCAGTTTTTTAGGAGTACAGGCGTAAACAGGTCAGGAAAACTGTTATTATTGGGGAAATCTAGATTATTAACTACTCTAGAAAACCATCTAGGAGATGAAATTGTAATGGAGACGAAAGTACAAAGCAAGTCCGAATTTACGCATCGTCTCATTCCATATTTTTATAGTGATTTACATTAACTTTTTAGGGACTGGCAAAACGCTTGTCGCGAGAGCGCTGGCCAACGAGTGCAGCATCGGGGACAAGAAAGTGGCCTTCTTCATGAGGAAGGGTGCTGACTGTCTCAGCAAGTGGGTCGGCGAGTCTGAGAGACAGCTCAGGCTCCTCTTTGACCAGGTTTGCACCCTGTATGTCTCTAACCCGATAATAATGTGAAATTTTGTCTGAGAGAGAAGTAAATTTATTTCATAACAAACCCCGGCAGAAGGACTATATCATCTTGTGGAAACTGTATGGGGCTTGAGGTATGGCACAGTTATAAGTAACCTTAGATTATCTGTTTCATGTATAGGTGTTGTATTGAGCTGTATTTGCCTTGATCCCATATTTTGCGAAATTAAATTAACTTGTTCAGTCATTGGAGAGGTATTGTTGAGTATCAATCTGATAATTATCTGACACTAATACCCTGTTTTGTGTGCCTCGAAACAAAGACTAAATGATAAATTTGTGTTTTTGAGGATTTTCAGACCGTGATCAATTCTGTCGAGTGACAGGTGGATTGTTATGCTCGTCTGTAGGTGAAATTCTTTTACTTTGAGCGGGATAGCGCAAGGTTGTGCTTCCCAAATTATGAATTCTTGAGAAGCCCAAATTTTCTAAGCATGCGTGACGTTAAGTTGTAGTTGTTGTAGTAGTAGTAGTAGTAGTAGTAGTAGTAGTAGTAGTAGTGAAAGCAGCGCTTCAGAAAGCAGCGTGACGTTAACCGCAGATGTTCATATTGTCGATAACTGTTACGTTTTAGTTGTAACAAACTATTCACTTCGATTATCCTGTTGCTTGATATACATCTTATTACAGATTTTACTGTCCTAGCGTTCACATAATTAAGAATAGGAAGACCCTCTAACTTCACCACTACCCACACTCAAAAAAATCTTTGTGAACGTCAACACTGCCCACGCTTAGATATCTTCTTTGTCTTCAGGCGTACCAGATGCGTCCGTCCGTCATATTTTTCGATGAGATCGACGGTCTAGCTCCAGTGCGGTCGTCACGACAAGATCAAATCCACTCTAGTATCGTGTCTACGCTGCTGGCCCTCATGGACGGGTTGGATTCCCGTGGAGAGATCATAGTCATTGGCGCCACCAACAGGATCGAGGCCATCGACCCAGCGCTTCGCCGGCCTGGCAGATTTGACCGAGAGCTTTGCTTCCCTCTGCCGTCGGTAAAGGTAACTGCCTATGTGGCGACGTCCGCCTTGCGTGCTGCTTACGTGTGCCAGCAGTGTCTTGAGTGCTGATGTGTATTGCGCTTTTCCATTAGTGATTAGTTGGAATTATAATTCTCTGTTCAGGGTAAAGTTTCCGAGAAACAAGATTTCATAAATCCTTGGAAATAATTAGGTATATGAGTAGTAGTAGTAGTAGTAGTAGTAGTGAAAGCAGCTAACTAACCTATCTCTATTGCCTATGGCCTATCCTATGCCCCCTAAGGGGTTAATTAGGTATAATTTTAGCCTTGATAATTACTGAAGCTGAGCTTCACCCTGTGTATTATTACTGTGTGCATGCAGACGTGCCGGTAGCACTGCTTGTAGTGGGTGACATTAGCGCTGCATTCAATGAGTGGAATTATTTCACTGCGTGAAACAATGTGTAGGTTTATTTAATAATTACATTGAAGTGGGTGACGTGATCACTGTACATAGTGGGGTCACTAGGGAGGCACTGATAAGTCACCTCAGCCATAGATAGGCTCTTCAGAACTATATCCTTCGTGCCTACGTTGCTTCTTTCAATTTTTGTACCTTCTTAGCCTTCTCGTATTTGTCTTTTCTTCCTCTTCATTCTTAACTCGTTACTGTGCGCATGGGATCCTGTGTAGGAACACACTTTGTGTATAGATACCCTGTTCTCTATAGCCAACGCTAAATGGTCCCTTCTTTTCTTCGCTCTTTTTGGATTACATTTCGTGTAGGTAGGGAGCTTTAAACTAATAATCTAATCTATTCCGAGCTCTAGTAGGCGACGTAAGCCTAGCATTTAATGATTGAGATTAGCGTTGCATTTAGTGGGTTACATCATTATGGTTGCTGAGTGGAAGTAGTGCATATCAGAAAAATGAGTTTTTCATTTCTGAATTCTATTTTTCCTCACTTAAATGAAGCGTCCCGCCTTTGAATGACGCCAGAGATACAGAACATAAGTGGGTTAGCATTTTACTGAACTGCGTTATGTGCTGAATGTAATGTTTGACTGTCTTTAATTAATGTATTTGTACTGCGTGAATGGGACTTGGTCTCTTTATTCATTTCCTGGGACAACTGTTTGTGCGATCATGTTACTCCAATTTTGTGTGAGAGTACAACTGCAACTCCACAGCAGTTAGAGACGAAGGTGATCTGTCTTTGGTGGAACCCTTGTCGAATCCTTTTTTTGCGAAGGGTGATATTATCATAGATAACCTTATTTTAGTGTCACCATTGAAGTACAGTCATACGCTATGACACCACGCTTCATTACCTTCGTCAAATCCTTAACAGGGGTAATGATCTCAGCTCCTTTGTTTCACGTCCATCACCCATCCTGCAATATCTTGTGTCTCGTTAGTATCATGTAGTTAATCCAATGTAAATGTAATGTTAGTGTAGTGTGTACTGTGATTTTAACTTGTTTCTCAAAAAATTGTAATAATTTAACATGATGGTGCATTATGCGCATTTGATTCAATATTAACTTTTCCTTCTGGTGAATATATTAATTGAATGTAATGTTCTATAATGTTGATGCTTTATGTGCCTTAATTTTAACCTGTCTCTATGGTCGATGTATTAATTTAATATTATGTGTAATGTAAATCTTTGTGCCTTAATTTTAAATACTCTGATGAATGTATCTTTAGAATAATGTTATGTTAATCCGCCATGTGCCATGATTTTTATCCGTCGCTGTGGTGAATATATTTAATCGATTTAATGTTAATACTTTCTGCCTAGATTTGGACCATTAACTGCACCTTGGATCATATCAGAGAACAGATTCTTAAAATAATAGTCTTGGCAGAATAACCTAAGAATTGCTTCTCTTTAATATTAAAACATAGGGTTATCGTGTGCCATTATGACTTAGTTTGAGATCACAACAAAAGTGGTGTAAAGGTTAACCTACTCTCGACACGCAGGCACGGAAGCACATATTGTCGCTGCACACGAGTAAGTGGCAGCCGCGTCCCAGCGAGCGCCTGCTGCAGTACCTGGCCTCCCAGACCTCCGGCTACTGCGGGGCGGACCTCAAGAGCCTGTGCTGCGAGGCCGTGCTCTCCAGCCTCCGTCTCCGGTACCCACAGGTCTACCAGTCTGCCGTCAAGCTCCAGCTCGATATCGCCTCTATCAACGTGAGTCATGTGCTAGTGTGAGTGGTGTGTTGGCATGGAGGTTGTGTGTTGGCGTTACTCTCAAGAGGTGCGTGTCTTGTTTCAAAACCTTGTATTTAAGCTGAAAATTAAAACGATGGTGTTAAAGTTTAAAAGTAGTAAACCATGGTTGACACGTATGAAAGGATATTGATTTAAATTTTTTCGGCGTTTAGACGTGTATTCTTTGTGTGAGACAATTTTCTATCAATTGTTTTGCGCAATATTATTTAGATTCAACAAAACATCAGAGCATTAGAAATTAACCCTTTGAGTGTTGAGGGGAACCTCGGTCTGTCTCAGTTTAGTTGTTACTAGATACGTAGGGAAAACCCCACTATTATTATTATTATTACTAGATACGTTCAGCCCGCCAAATTGTGAGCAAACTTGGAAAACTCTTCATTTGTACGTGGAGGGTTAGCGGGAGTCTACATCAGGCACGTGTTGTGCCTGCCCTGATGGCAGTACACCAGCAGTTACAACTTTCTATGACAAATTCTGAAAATAATTCAACATTATGAGGGTTAGTATGATAATAAAGCTTAATAAAAGAACAGTTCCTTTATTAAGTTTTGTAATCATAATACTGAGAAATATTTTGATGGTGCCTAGCCTGAGGGACAGGTGGTACATATCTGGTCTACATTTACCAGTTTTGTTCTGATATGTGAATGCAAGTGGTTTTTTAGTTTGAGTGCTTATTCAGACGATATTTGTTAACAGTAACCCTAACTCTTTAGATTAGAATCATTTGTTCAGCTATTGTCGCTTGCCTGAGTATATTTTAAACATGTTTTTCTTTCTTGCAATAGTGTTTCCTTAGCTAGGAAACCTCATGTTTCTCTATATGTGTAGGTTTCCCTTGAAACCTGGGAACTTATTTGTGCTCACAAGTAGTATCTCTCTTGAGCTTAATTCATTGTCATTATTTTTATTGTAGTACTGTGCCAAGTGTAATTTGTTTGTGCTAAGTGTTTCTAATGAGTGCTCTGAGCTGTAGTCTGCACCGTGCTGTGCACGAGGTGTCCATGAAAAATGACCACGTTTGTTTTGAATGTTGATAACTTCAGTGTAACCGCGATACCGTAGCATTCTATCTCGTCTGTTTGGCTGAGGGGAGCTGTTTTCTGGAGGATCGGTATTATAAATATATTATTGGCATCATTCAAAGTCGATGTATACATTTAACGTAGGCACCTGTGGTGTGTTGTCAAGTGGCCTTGTTCAAGTATACTGCAAGACCACGAGTCTATGCAGTAGTAGTAGTAGTACTACTACTAACTTCTTCAACTTCAACAAACATTGCAAACCTGGTATTCACTCTCTAAAGGAGTTAATTACTCATTCTTTCAACTTAATTTTAATTTTATTGCTCTTGCGTTGTGTGGTGCAGGTTCGCTTACGACACTTTCGCACCGCCCTGAGTCGCATCGTGCCAGCAGGACAACGGTCCCGAGGCAGCGTGGGAGAGCAGCTGCTGCCCGAAGTGCGACCCTTGCTCGCCACCACGCTCAAGACGGTTCTGCAACAGCTAGCTCAGGTGCCATCTAGCGATTGTTGAGTTCGTGGCCCTCTCATGCCTAGTTTTGCTTGCTGTGAAGAACGAAGTTTTGTGCCAAGTAGGTTTGTGTGGTGGTGAATAAGTATCTGGCTCGATTTTTGTACACAGTTTTAAATTAGGTTGGCCTATCCTATGCCTTTCCGAGGGGCGCTTTTAAGTAACCTCAGCTCTACCTAGATCTTCGTGACCTCTATATTTCGTGCCCACTTTGCTTCTTTCCATTTTTATGCCTTCTTCGCTGATCTTCAATTTTTCTTCCTCGTCTTTTTTAACTTGCTGATTTTATGCGCAGGGTATCTTGTTTGGAAACACACCTGTGCATAGTTTCTACATTTTCTCAAGATCACACTAAATGATCCCTTCTTTTCGTTCTCTTTGGATCACATTTTACATGGATAGAGAGCATTAAACTAACGAATAATCTAATCTCACAGGCTCCCCGCTGCGCGTCTGTAGACGTACCACTCGTCACCAGTACTCCTCCCACTCCATTTCAGTACAGTCACTGCTCTATCAACTTCTAGCGAATCGCTCCTGCGTTTGATGCCAGTTTTCCAACAAACGTTTTTTGTTCATTCAATCCACATGCATGAACTGTTATGGTGTGCTACACTCTATCCACCAGAATGTGTCCTCGCAACTGTGTTTTCCTGACTCATCTCTTCATTTCTAATTTTGTCAGTCCGTCTATTAAAAAGAAGAAGAAAGAATCAGTAGCAAATAATAAAATAAAAACAAAACACACAAACAAAGAAGGATGATAGAAGTATGGAGTCGACACGAAGTGTCAACTACCTATCGGTTTCTGTACAACGAGTGACTGAGCGCGTGGTGGCTTGATTTTAGTTGAATAAGTACCAATTGTTTCGTAATACTCGATCCATGTATCGATCAGATGATTTTCGCCTTTAACTACTTTCTGGCAGTAGTGCACTTAGGAAGAGCCAGGCTGGTTTACACATCCTACTTGAATGAGCATTTGTTCAGCGAGTTCGAGTTTGGTAATATCTGAAGTAATCATTCATCAGAACAATAAATATTAAGAATGCAGCACTTTGGCAACTGAACGCCTTATTTTTCCTCGAAAATTTAATATTCAATCATTGGAGCAATACAGAAGATTACAGCTATTTGATTTTTGCAGATTTTCCCACACGGCCTTACCCCGACTAACTGCGGTCTTCGTCGCCTGGTGCACTCGAGCGTGTCGTATAGACCCCGCCTGTTGCTGACCGGCACCAAGGGACAGGGGCACAGTAGCGACCTCGGTCCTGCCCTCATACACGCCATGGAGAGGGTGCCTTCGCACAAACTCGACTTGGCCTCGCTGTACTCGAACGCGTCCCGCACTCCTGAGGAGGCTGTCACTCAAGTGAGAACTCGAGTTGGTGCCTCCCATTGAGGCTCCCTGCGCAGGAACCCTGCCAATAATTTTTGTGCGCTTTGGGTGTCTATCGTAGGACGTTACATCGGAGACGCGTGATCTACTACGCCTCGGTCAATTGTTGACTATCTGTTTTCAAGGTTCAGTCAACATTACGGTATCTCCACTCTGCAGTTTAGCGACGTATAATCAATAATTTAACGAATTCCTCTTGATCCTTTTTGCCTTGGACAGGTGATCCACGAAGCGTGTTCCCGCCCACCGAGCATCATCTACATTCCTCACATCGACCAGTGGTTCGAGTCCACGCCGGAGTCTGTGAGAGCCACATTCCTCTCTCTGCTGGAGGACATAAGCCCCTCAACCCCTGTGCTTCTCTTGGCCACGTCACACACTCCCCTCGCTGATGTCGACATCAGGGTCCGTGTAATTTATGACTCGGTAATTTTTTGTCCAGAGAAAATTTTACGAACGAAATGAATCCATAAGTCCACTCAGATTACTACCAACGTTAGCTAACTATTGGCGTGTAAGTCTTTAATGATAGTCCTCATCATTCACAATCGTTCATTTGGGCCAGAAATGTGAGCCCCTCATAAATATTCTGTTGTGAAATCCTAAAATTACACCTAAAAATCAGGCGTGGTGGTGACAGCTGCTTTGTCTGCCTTTGGGCACTGCATATCTAACGAAAAGGAGGCAACAGGTAAAATAATGGATAGGTATTTGCGTGTAGAGCAGCCAACGTTCTGAAGGATCGAGTCTAGGAAATTTATGTGGAATAATTTCGAATAAATGAATAAAAAGGTGTGGACGAAAGAATTAATTCTAAAGTCGGAGATAGGGTCGCTTGAGAGCGATAAAAGCGTGAATGCGTAGAAATGAAGTGGGAGGTGCACTAGTAAGAACTTTTTGCCATCCTTTTTGTTATTTAGTTGAATGTGAAGTGAAAAATAAGGCGTTAAGCTACATTTCTTGTATCTGGGTCATATTTCATGTGGGTAGGGAATTTCAAACCAACTAATAATAATCAAATCCTTGCGTCATGCAGTGCTTTAACTCCCGGTCTGTACGCTGGCATTTGTGTTGCAGGCGGCATCCCTGTTCAGTACGTACCGAGGGGAAGTGTTCACCATGAGTAACCCTACCAAAGAAGAGCGAGAGGAATTTTTCAAGCCTCTCTTCTACACCCACATGGTCAAGCATCAAAAGGTGGGATATATGCAACCTCTCTCGTCTGTACTCAATACATCACTCAATTAAAATACCTCTAAGGGCACGCTTACGGGTGCAGTCTGTGATCATTTTTGTCGGTTATTCAATCACTTGAATCTTGAACCTTCTTGACAGTTAGGCACTGAGTGGTGTGTTGGGTGTTCGGAAGCCATCGTAGAATCGTTTTAAAAGAATTTTCAAAGGAAATTGAGTATTTCTTTTCAAATGTGCTTCTATATATGAAACCCTTCCTTTCCATAGCTCTGAGGTAATAGTAAACGACCGGTTCCAAAAAGCATACTTTGTGACGGACTCCACGAATGCGTGTAAATAAATTCTAAAGTTGCTCTCAACGAATGAAGAGTGCATCATCGTCTCTGTTAGTAGCTTTGGCTAGTTTTATGGAAAATTTCATCGTTGACGTAATCCCCGTTGATTAACTTCGCTAGAACTTCACGTTTCGTTGTGCGAGTCAAGCTGTTCTCATCTCTGTGCTTGGGTTAACCTATCACTAATGCATGGTATCCTCATTGTGGGGCACTTTATTGTAATGATACTAAAACAAAACGATAGTTATAGTTGATAGGGATGGTTCATCTGTATTGTTTCATGTTCTCACATTTCAGTATTAGAAAAAATTTCAAAGAAATTACCAAAATGAAATAAGAGTGTTTAGTTTGGTTAATTTGGGTGTTTGATTCCTATAGCTACTTATCACCACTGTGGAAGATAGCTTTCATGTCGCTGAATTAACGAGATTGTCCTCTCAAGTTTAATCTCTGACTCAAATGCTCATTTTCAATCTATTTCTTAAGCTCTCAGAAGAAATTCGTAGGGAAGTAAACATCAAGCGTCTATTTAGACCTTTTTCCACGTCCGAAGATTACGTTGTCGGCACCAGAGGGTGGCTGTCGCCACGGTCATGCGCGAAGGTGTTAATCCCTTTCTCGCTGAAGATGAATAAATTTGTTTTTGCCCAGACTCGAATTTCTAAATTTCGGAAGAGTAAACTCGTCGAAACTTTGTAAAAAAACTGAAACGAGATCACCCATGCTTCTATGACCTATCCATATAAATTGACCGTTATCGAGTATGTACATATATCTGTAGTAAATAAAGGAGTACAGCTTTTCGTGGGAAAGTTTGCCGAGATGTTAATGGCTTTAATAAAGCTCTGTAACTTGATAAACAATCGTGGCAAGAAACGCCCTAGAACTGCGTTGGCACAGTCGTGCCGCCCTCCTCAGTTTTAACAGGACATGCAATCGTGCTAGTTAGGTTTGCCTACTCTATGCCTTGAAGATCGGCGTTCCCAGGAGGGTGCTGTTAGGTTATCTCAGCTATAAATAGGCCTGCTGGATTTCATCTTACGTGTCCACTTTGCTTTTTTAATTATCAATCTTTCTTCGCTATCTTTTTTTTACTTTCTTCCTCTTCCTTTACGTTTTTTTATGCAAAGGGATTCCAGTGCGGGAACTTACCTTGTGCATGGATTCCTCGTTCGCTACAGTCTAGTCTAAATGGTCCCTTTTCTTCGCTCTCCTTGGTTCACGTGGATAAGGAGCTTAGCACTAACCAATAATCTTATCCCACTGTTCACAGACGACAGTTCGGAAACGAGTGCTTGAAGCGCTGCCGGTGGCTCAGGTGGCAGCGCCTCGAGAATTGAACGAGAAGGAACTGCAGCGGCTGGTGGAGCTGGAAGAAGCTACGCTCAGGGAGCTCAGGATCTTCCTCAGGCAAATCTGCGCCAAGCTCTCCAGGAATAGACAGTCAGTTCGCGTTGCCAATTGTGTCTAATCGATTTCTTTCTTATCCACTGTCAGTCAGCATCGCCACACGTGAAGTTGAAGGACTAGTGTCATTTCACTTCGCCACGCGTGAAGTTAAACATCTAGTGTCATTTCATTTTGCCACACACGGAGTTTAACATTTAGTGTCATTGCACTTAGCCACAGATGAAGTTGAAGGTCTAGGATCAGATCACTTCGCCTGACATAGGTTATAATGGTAGTTCGCGTTGCCAGACACGTAGTGTTCTATGTCAAGTATTTACTCGCGTTGATGCTCATGTGACTAAATGCCTAGTGTTGATGCTGCAACTTGTGCCTCTATATAGGAGTGTATTTTGAGTCCCCTGTCTGCCTCTCGTTTGTTATGTGCATAAAATGCCTAATGAAATATTTTACCTACTGTAAGTTTGTACTATTTTACTCCTAATATCGTTCTAATTGTTTCAGTCTTGTTCTACGAGGTGCGTGCAGTGATGTGTAAATATGCTTTAATTTTGGTCAGTTACTGAATTAATTCATTAACACATCGTTACCCCGACCGATACTTAGCAGAATTTCCTTTCCAACAAGTGGATTCATGCAACCTAAATCATATACACTACCTAACCAAAAAATTGTCGCATCCTGGGTAAATGTGGATATAGCTTGATCAATTTTTACAGGTTTCCTCGTAACGAATATGGAGGAAAAAGTATGGTTACAATAGCTGCGTTCAGTGTCTCTTGTAGTCAGCACTGCATTTGCATGAATAATCCCGTTGAAAATGAGTCAGCAAAGCAAATCTCTGTCTTTGACAAAGAACGAGCTATAGGCTTGCACCGGACTGGGAAGTTTGCCAGAAAAGTGTCTCAAATGATTGCCATTGGCCTTGGGGTTATGTAAAAAAAACAGTTACTCAGTCGGAAAGTAAGTAAAGTGCAGTCTTTCAGTGGTGATAGTATCAGAGTTAAAATTCTGAATACTCGCTACAGGCATTCTCTGAAGGCTATTGGCGAATCAAACCGGCGGAAAAGTATTTACAATTGACTAACATGTTCAACTAAGATCTTGAGAAAACTTTTGGTGCTCGCAACATCCACCGAGAGCTGAAACAAGTGGGTTTAAGGAGTTGTGCTGCCGTCTGGAATCCATTGGTCAGTAAAGCTAACCGAATGGAACTGCCCCAAATTGTAAAACACCGCAAAGACTGGACTGTAGAGCAATAAAGACACATTCAATGGTTAGATGAATCGTGGTTCACATTGTTTCAGAAAGATAGCAGAGTTGTAGTGAGGCGAGAAGCCCATGAAGCTGTGGATCTTTTGTGCATTGCTCCGAGACTAGGCTTTCTGGGGCAATGTTATGATCTGGGTTTTACGTGGTCGGAATTAGGTTTGGCAACCTTGTGTAGCGTTGAAATAAAATCTCGGGATTATTTGTGCATCATAGGTGACAAAGTACACCCGTTTATGGATTTTTATTTTCTCGATTGTTTGGCGTTTTTTTTTTCAAGATAATTTTCTCAGATGTAAAGGCCTCTGCAATCTCCTTATGTAAACCCTAGCAAAAATTTGTGGAATCAACTGGATAAGAAGCTGCGACTCTTGTACCTTGCCCTTCTTCGTTGTAAGATGTTTCTCCGCTTTTACTCTTACAATGAATAAGTATTTGTTTTAAACTGTGTACAAAATCTAGTGGAATCTAAACTCCTATAAAAAAACTGTAATTAATCTAAAAGTTGGTCCAATGAACTATTCCGCTTGATTATGTTCGTTAGGTCCACGTTTCTCAAGGATGCTATAAATTTTTTGGCCTAGTAGTGCATTTTCATTGTCACAGTGAAGCTTGCTGTCGCCATTATCAGGACTTGAAATTGACTTCCCTTACTTTGGGTTTCTCATGAGAACAATTCCACTCGTTCGCGAGGAGGGAATCACTCCATTATTTCGACTGACATTGCGAACCTTTTTGGTTAAAATTGCGGCTTTTTTTGCCAATAAAAAAGTTCTATGTAAATCGAAGTGAACCCTTTTCTCTATGAATGATAAAGTATCGAGTCTTCACAAACTACTTTGCTCTATAACGTGTAAGAATAATGGATACGGAGAAACATGCCAAATTTTGGGTCGTTCTCTGCTGTGTAAGTTGTGGGTGGGTTTTGAATGCCCAAACCATCTTTTTAACGCGAATATTCGGTTAATAATTTCCAAGATTGTATGGGTGCGATGGGGTGAATTCTCGTTGACATAAATTATTGAACTGCGTCTCGACTCTTCTGGAATATGTAGAGTTTGTATTCCCGGCCAATATTTGTTAATGTGACAGAGGTTTATTTTAGTGTGTCGTTTTCCTAGATTTGTATTCTACACGTACATTTCGTGTCGACTATCGCTTGAAGGTCTTCGGGAAACGCCCCAGTGGTTAGTGATTATTTTTGGAACCAAATCTAAGCGTTCACTTCTGTAGCATGTTGCATATAGAGCGCTATTTTTGAATTAGATGTCGCTTATGTGTTTTGAAGTTGACGGCATGCCTTTATAACGTTTGCAGTTTCTATTCACACAATTGGTGGTTCTTGTTTTTTCCTAATATTTACGTGCAGTGCGTCATGGAAGAGCCCACAACTGAGCAACGCGTCCTCACCGTGAAAACGTTCTGTTAAATTTGTACGCCTTTTCGCCTTGACGTACTATCAAAACCATACATTTAGAAGTCCTCAAGAAAATCTATTTTGACTATGAAGTCTAGCGCACTTGACTGAACCCCTCCACCTGTATAACAACAGTCAATGGCTAAAGCGAACTACAACAATATTTCCATGATAATAAACGATACTACAGTAATATCCAGTAATGTATCTCTTGAGGCTTTTGATAATGGATTTTGTTCGGTGGATGGGTATTGATGTTTCTTATGATAATGAACTTACCCCAGATTCTTCACGTTCTGCGAGCCTGTGGACGTTGAGGAGGTGCCCGACTACTTGAACATCATCGCAGAACCAATGGACCTGGAGACAATGATGTCCAAAGTGGACCGGCATGAGTACACCTGCGCTCAAGACTTCCTCAAGGACATCGAACTTATCTGCCACAACGCCCTCGAGTACAACCCCAGCTACTCTGCGGACGGTGTGTTGCTTGTATTGCCTGTGTAATATAACCCCAGCTACTCCGTGGACATGGTGTTTGTATTGTATGTGTAGTACAACCCCAGCTCCTCTACGGACGGTATCTTGTTTGCGTTGGATGGTGAGTACAACCCCAGCTGTGCAAATCATGTGTTGCTCGCGTTTGTTCGATTTGTTCTCGAGCATTACGTATTTGTACTAGGCAGTGCTGATTTACATTGAGAACTATACTTTTTTACTCTGATTCAGAGTCACCTGGTTGCTTCTGGTACCCGTAGAGTGCATTAGGCACGCGTGTCAGACGAGGTTCCGGACTGGGAAAGTGTTGAAATCAAGATTTTTTTATTTCTCACGAATTTTTGTTCCAGAACTTTTGACTCCGGCGGAAGTGGCAAAACTGCCAGGCTGGGCCCGCAGAACATATATGGCGGCGACCGGCGCTGCGTTTAAGACCTTCGTCAGCCTTCGTGGCGGACGCTTATTGTCTTGGAGCTCATGCTCCCTTATCTTTTTTATCAGCGGATTAATAAATCTGTACCGATATCATGGGTTACTTGTACCCGATGGGAACCCTTCAGGTTCCAGAAAAATGTCGTCTTCCCTCGCATTATATGCTTGTCATGTACATCGACGGATTCAGACACTGCTCCTTTGACGTAATACATAGATAGATTCCATCGAACTCTATTAGTAATAGGTGCAGAAGAGGTCTCCTTTGCGAACAGACAGTGAAACTGACCCTGGCCCCTTTCTTGTTCCTCTTACGCTGGCAAAGCACTTGGTAATCCTCTCGTGACCCTACACTTTAGACTTGCTAAAACCAGCCGAGCTTGCCCTTTCGGGAACTCCGCATCGCGGCCTCTCCCGAATTGGCAAAAAAAGAAAGAAGAAAAATCCAGTAGCCACACTCGTGCCTCTGCACCCAGGCTTGCTCACCACTCATTGCCGTTTGCGAACTCCGCAACCGCGGTCACTCCCGGATTGGCAAAAAATACCGTCTGCCCTCTCATTACATGCGTCTCGTGCACAACGGCGGATTCGACACTGCTCCCTTGACGTACTACATCGATTCCATCGAACTCTATGAGTACTAGCAGCATAGGAGGTTTGCTTCTTGGCGGAGAAACAGCGAAACTGGCCCTGAAGATACCCATTGACAACTATACTCGCGCCTCTGCACTCAATAGCTTGATCAACTTTGTTCATCACTCCTCGCCACCCGGGAACTCCGCATTTGCTAACCTCTACCCCGCCACCGACGGGTCATTTTATTCTCCACCTTCGTCTTACTTGAGCAATTCCGTGGAACTCCTCTAGTAACCGATGTGGAATCCTACTCTGTGAGTGCGATTACTACACCCCCGACCGTATACTTGACCGGGTTCACACCTTCTATCCTAAAAATTGACTCCGCGATTGAAGTGGTTACTTCCCCGTTGACGTCCTATGAGGTTTCCACCGAACACCTTTAGTACTAGGGTGAAATCCGACCCGGTAGAGTCAAGTCTCTACTCAATCTGGATCGCGCCAACGCACCTTAAGCTATACCAGCCATTCTCTGTGGTTCTGCCATTGAGAAGACTCCCCTCGGGAAGATTCACTCTTCATGTTCCTCTTTCGGTACCTCTGTCGTACACACTGACTAGACGAGGCTCCCTACTTAACCACGGTACTTTCGCTTCCTGAAAGACCCGTACGATCAGCCACCCTCAGCGAAGACCGAGTCAGGCCTGCTCCATTAGTGCGGCCACCTGGGTCACGGGTCCTCCCCCCGATCGTTTCTCTCAGGCGCTGTACCGGCCCACACTTCAGCTACAGCCCTTCAGACTGTTCGGCTCAAGCTTCCGAACGGTAACCCCTATGACCCTACTGCAGGCACTACCGCGGAGTGGTCCCCTTAGAGAGAACGAACCTCACTGCATCAAGTTCCCCCTTCCACAAGTATTACCCTAACACGCTCTCCTTAGTGGCCCGGATCTCTGTCGGTCGGAAGAGCATCAGGCTCTTAACCTGAGGGTCCAAGGTTCGGGCGCCTCCCAACGAGGGCACTTCCTGAGCCGACTCGAGTATCAACACACCACTACCCTCACGGGT
>VOMN01066567.1:0-14090 GCA_014899125.1 Orchestia grillus | reverse complement strand
TTTTCTCGAACGTTACGAATACTTATTTGACCCACTGTATATTGTGGGCGTTTCGTAATATTACGGATATGAAATTACATAAAAATTTACAGGTGTATTAGCTTATCTCACTTGTTCTTGAAGAACCCTCAGGGACCTTTGCAGAACCTGAGGGTCCCGCGGTACCCCGGTTGAGGAACTCTGCTCTTAGGGATTGCATTCCCTTAGAATGCAATTAGTTTGGTTTTGCCATGACCTTACGATCTGTACTCTAAAAAGATTACGATACAGAATATCTTGTACAGTCCAGTAATATCTCCGTACGAACACTCCTGAAATACCTGACGGGCCCAGCAAAACCACTAGCAGAGACAGAGAACTCCAGGTATGGAAACTATCCCAGTTTTTCATGATAATCCAAGCATTGTGACTCACCATGTCAGCGTGTTTCTGCGCCTCATAACGCAGAATCTGCGCTTTTTCTGCCTCCCACTTCTCGCCGGCACTAGAGGTGACCTCCTGAACCTCTGCCAGCAGCCGATTATTTTCTCGTTCGAGTTCCATTGCTCTTTCATTCAAAGCACACAACTGCCTTTGCAAATCGTCGATCTTACTGTTCCTCTCGCGCACTTGAGCTGCGAGCGTTTCCATGGGACCTAATTTTTCCAAGCTCGCACCTACGAATTTTTCCCTCACGTCCAGCTCTTCTCGTTTTCTATCCACTTGCTCCTCTTGGCTACTCAGCTCAACAGCATACTGTTCGCATATTTTTTCCCTATTGTTGAGTTTCTCTTCGTTTGCAGTGATTTCCGCTTCTCTTGAGCTCAACTCCTCCAATTTTTGAGCAGCGGTTTCTTCCCGTCGCTTCAACTCTTCCTTTTCTGTAGTCAAGCTTTCTTCTAGCACCATCAATTCTTCAATCTTTTGAGACACAAGGTCTTCTCTGGATTCCAAAGCTTCTATTTTTTCAGCAGCTTCAGCTTCCTTAGCCTTCAACTCGTTCGTTTTCACGTCCGTGGCTTGTTCCCTAAGCTCCAGCTCTTCTAATTTTTCAGTGGCTTTTTGTTCTTTTTCCCGCACCTGTTCTTCAAGCTCTCGCACTTCCCTAGCGCGAGACTCCATCTTAGAAGCCGCGACGTCTTCATCTCTCTTCAACTGCTCCACTTTCTGACAAATGATAGCCTCTTTTTTGTTCAACAGCATCTGATCCTCCCTGAGCTCTTCAGTCTGCGCCTCGACAGCAGAAGTTCTGCAGTAGAGCTCAGCCTCCTTCTTCGAGAGCTCCTCTTCCTTCTTCGAAAGCTCCTCTTCCTTCTTCGAAAGCTCCTCTTCCTTCTTCGAGAGCTCCTCTTCTCGTCGCGTCAGTCTCTCCGTCGCCTCCGCTTGCAGGGTCTCGAGCTCACCAGTCTGTTCGGCCCGCAACTTTTTGACCGTGTTGAAATGCTCGACTGAAAGTTCATCTAGTTTCTTCTCGTAGCATTCTCTTAATTCCATTGAGTTTACCTCGAAAATCTTCGTCAAACTGCACAAACGAGAAATGTTTTACTACACGAGAATAGAAACAGGTAAAAGAGGAAAGAGAAGACGGTACAATTAACCCACCACTTGACGCACGGATCCGCAAGTTACTAGCACACGTGTGAAAACAAACCCTTTTCATAGTTACAAAAGCCATATTTTAATCTCATTTTA
Source organism: Orchestia grillus (assembly GCA_014899125.1). Classification (NCBI taxonomy): domain Eukaryota; kingdom Metazoa; phylum Arthropoda; class Malacostraca; order Amphipoda; family Talitridae; genus Orchestia; species Orchestia grillus. Next base: position 12,419 of record VOMN01066567.1, on the reverse strand, counting down.
TTATACGGATCTACGCTTGATCTTTCTCACTACGCTTGACGGCAGTGAGATAACTAATAAAATAAGGTAAAAAGAACTAGAGATAATCAAAGTTCACGGTATATCAACGAAGCTATAACATCATCCTCCTAAAGATCATAGCTGTCGATGAAATAACGAATGCAATTATTAACCTGTCATTGACCTTATTACATCAAAAAAAAACATCATTGTAGCGCTCTTGACTGTAATGAAACGACAGTTCCTCTGAAAATCTATGTGATCAATGATGACAAGGCGATTGTCATGGAGACCGAAAATTTAGGTAATGGTATAGTTATTTGACAAAGTCAATTTGCAAAAGGCATATGCTCTTTCTCGAGAACAAAGATGCAGAGACAAAAACTTTTGCTTGAATGAAAAACGTGAGAAGAAATTACATCCCTGTTATTTTTTATTCCGGGAATGGTCCTGAATGAACTTAGAAGCACTTTGAGTTGAAATAAGTATTTTGACAGTTCAAAAGTTCATTTAATGCGAGTTTCTAAAAAAATTATACCGAGAAACTTACTGAACTAGCAAAAATATACATTGACACTTTACTGAGCATGGGAAATAAAACATAAATTTAAAAACTAAATTAGTGAATAATTTATAAAATACATAGCGAGATGTTAAGAAATTGGGCACCTTCTTGACCTGGAACAAGTTTCAAACATGTGATTTCTACAAGCCCACATAGCAAAATAAGATAGAAACTTCTGAAAAAACGCAACTAGTAAGTAACATAACTTATCTGGAGATTTTAGGGTTAGTTTTACATTGTAAGCTCGTCTAAGACACTACAAAATGCCCAAGTAAAAGGTGTTGTCAAAAATTGTGAAAAATCATTCTTTTGTGAACACTGGAAACATGAGCTGCCAAATCATTTCCAAGCACCTAAACATCCCTCTAGGCGTCGTACGTTATATTCTGAAGACATGGAAGATGACTCAGATCACGGAAAACCTTCCAAGATCTAGGGAGATTTTACTAAGAAATTCACGAAACATTTTAGGTAAGGTTGAAACTAATCCATATTTGTAACAAGGGACGAAGTCTAAAAACCTTAGTGCTGCTGGAATACATATCTGTGAGAATTATTAGTAATGAACTTGAAAGCAGCAAGAACTCAAATCCCGATCTCTGCCCAAAATCTCATGGAGAAACGTCATTTAAAATCAAGATTGCAGTTTGCAAAAGCAACTAAGGAGCACGATGACGATTTTTTAAAACATTTTATAGTCTGATGAAAGTAAGATAGAGCTTTATGGCCATAACGATGTTACTCATGTTTGGAAAAATGATGGAACAGCCTATACAAAAAAGAACACTATCCCAACTGTGAAACATGGTATCCTGGAACATCATGGTATGGGGTTACTTTGCATTAAACGGTACGGGACAAATAGAATGATTCCTGGAACTATGGATGAAGCTAAATATTCTAATATTTTAAAAGATAATTAGCCAAACTCAGTTGAGAAATTGGATCTTGGATCTGAATGACTGTTTCAAGTTTCAACAGGACGATGATCCCTAGCATGCAGCCAAGGTACAAGGCTCAATGCCAAGATTCATGAATGGCTCGAAAGCAACATTATCAAGGTACTGACATGGCCTAGTCATTCATCGGATTTAAGTCCCATAGAAAATTAAATGAGATAACTCTAAAGTCAGATCCACGCAAGACGACCGATTAATTTCAACGAATTGAAAGTGTTTACCAAAGAAGAACAAGCTGAGATTCCACTCAAATCTTGCCAGGATTCAGTAAAATTTTGCAGGAGCTGCTAAGCTCAAGAGCTATATTAGCTATTGAAGGTGCAGCAAGTATTAGTATTATATGAATTAGATATATTTCAAGTAAACAAATACTTTTTTCAATACATGTTTTGTTAAATCGTACATAAATTCATGTACACAATAAACATTCCGTCTATTTTCCTCATTTATGTTCGTTGGTGTTACCTGTATACTTGGTGTAGCTTTGATAGTCATGTGTCATCAATAAAATAAGTTCCTTCTTTCAAACACTTATTTCACCTCACTACGCACCACAAAAACGCAAGCGAACACACTAAATGATGTCAGGACACTTCTGGTCGTGAAGGTTCAGACATGGGTTGAGATAGAAGACTAATGCACGAGTTCACCTACACTCTCATGCACTTACGCGCACTCCCCATTTGTCTATATTCTTTCAGCTCCCTTTCTCAGCATTTCCCAGTTCCCGAAACAGACCCTATTTTCACTACATAACTATTTCAAGCACGAGTAAGTTCCAGGAGAAAATCCTATTATTGTTAAATATTATTCCTCAGCATTTCCAAGTTCCTAGCACAGACTATATTCGTTCAATATCATTCCTGATCACTTCCAAGTTCCTGGCAAAGATGATATATTCATCAAATACTATTCCTAAGCATTCCCAAGTTCCTGACGCTAAGCTTACCTTATTCTCTGTTCCTCAAGCCGTTCTTCCTGGGCCTCCTTCGTCAACTTGACTTTGATCTTGAGCTCGGCGACCTGCTGCTCCAAATGCTGCATCTCAGCAGCAGCCTGCGACTTCCACTCGTCTTTCCACCGTAGTCCCTCAGTCTCGTGCTCCAAGCTGAGCTTGGCCACCTGCTTGTCGGCAGACTCGGTGAGTTGCTCGAGAGCGACACGGTGCTTGTTCTCCAAGATCTGGATGCACGACTCGTACGACTCTTTAGCCTCCCTCAGTGCGGCCTCCTGCTTCGACATGAGCTGCTGCATGTTTTCGCTGTGGTCGCTCTCGTTTTCCTGAATCTGTTTCTGGAGCTCGAGGATCTGCTGATGGTAGTTGTCAATCTGCGCCTCCAGGTCCGAGATCTTGAAGGTGTTCACTTCGTCCCACTGCATTCTATCCTCGTGAGCCGTTTCCTCCATACGCGACTCGTACCGGGTCAATGCGAGACTGACGGAGGCAACCGCAGAAGCCATGCTCGCAACATGCTGCTCTGTATCCAGAGACACCTTGCCTCGAAGGTCCGCCAAGTCAAACTTCAGGGCGTCTAGCTGTTCCCGCAGCCCAGACCCCTCGTACTTCAGAGTCCTGGCCATGGTGGAGTCGTCGTTGGCGGCCTCCACGAACGTTTTAGAGTCGTGAGGTAAGCTAGGCAGCTCGGCGGTATCTTCGAGGTCGTACTCGGCCGTGACATACTCCTGAGTCACAGCGAGAGAGTCTGGGCTCGTTGCAGGAGGTATGAGAGGCGCGTCAGTCACTTTGTCGAATTCTTCAGTATCCGTTTCCGACTCCCGGTGCTCGCTAAGGCAGGGGAAACAAAAGGAAATTATAAGCAATGTCAAATTGGACTGCCTGTGTGCGGTGGACTTATCTCAAGCGTTCGATCGAATAGATCGTATCACTACAAGATTTACAACATCACTTTTCCAAAGTACGGTGCTTGCACAAGGAAGTACGACGAGAAGCTAGGAAATAGAAATTAAATTAAACAAAGAACGAAGCAAAAAGAAAACATTTTACGACAAAATTTTATTTCTACATCTACCGCAGATCAAAAGTGCACATCACTCGACTCTTCCGGGGTTTTATATCGACATGCATTCACTTTCATGCATCCCAGTTTAATTTTTCCCCAGAGCCCCTACAATTTTAGCCACCCAAGTATTTTTATCAATTATTTTGTCAATTCTTGGACGGGGCGGCGAGGAAGTTAAACCAGGATGTAGTAGTGACTACTGGCCTGGGTAAATTACAGTTTAAGCAGCTGACGCAGGCTGCAGTAAGTGATGAGCAAAATGTAAATAGCTCCATGGGAACCTGAACCACCACGGCTGATACGAAAAGGCAGCAGCGTAAAAAATACACAAATAAAAGAGACAAAAACTGAGAATAAGAGATGAAAGCTGAAATCATTGAAGACAGCTGACAAAACGGAAGGTGACGAATTTTTATCTTGCATTTTTATAGAAAAAAAATTGACGGCTATACAATCTTGCACTTGACCGCTGGAGTGCCCTCGTACAATGGGAGACCGGGCACACAGACTGCCTTTCAGTATTCTCTTTTAGAGAAATCAGAAGCAGCAACATGAAGAAGCGATGGAGAACTCGGGTACAGTGCAAGGAGACAGAAATTAATAACGAAAAACGGCTTCTCAAGCACGTAGTAGTAGTAATAGAAAGGTTACTAGCGCTTCGACGTCTGAAGCACGTAACAAATCGACTCAGTGCGAAAGAAGCCTACCGCTGCGCTAAACTATAATGCAATGAGTGAAATAAATGTCATTGAAGCAGCATTCACAGAAAACTCGATACTGAAAAATATCTCGACGCAACTATAAGCACAATGACTAAAAATCAACTAGCACAAAACGAAGCTTTTACACTTTAATATAACACAGAAAATAGATTAGATTAATGGTTAGTGTAAGGTCTGTGCATGGAGACAGCAAGTTAAAACTGAAGACAAGACAACGAGATAGCGAAAAAATCGTGAAAATTGAAAGAAGCCAAGTGGAACGAAAAATAGAAGTCCCTGTTTACAGCTGAGGTAACCTAGCAGCGCTTAGGGACGCTGGCCCCCATAGCACACAATAGACTAGCCCAGCTAACCTAATCCTATTGCTTATCCTACACTTTTTCATGGGCCATAAAAATTAACAATGAAAAACACGGGACATGGAATATATATTAATCAAGTTCAATAAAATTATACAAATCACCAAACCAGCAAACCGGTTGAAGAAGTAAATAGATACTCAATACAAAGCATTAAAATTAAATTAACGAAAACTATTATACAACAGGGTCCATTACATCAATATTAACAGATATAAATAAAAAATTTGTTGAACACAAACATTTCTGTAAATAGAAAAAATACTTTTACTCTGATGAGGATGCTCTCCTTTCCTCAGAGAAACGCAGAAATGCTTCACAACATAAATCAAAGTGGCCATCATTAAATTTCAGAATTTTTTCCAACACATGAAAGGGCTTTCAACCTAAAAAAAAATCTGATCAGCACACACGATTAATTCAGCAGAGGTTCTAATTTTCATTATTTTGTAACATTACATTTACCATCAATGCACTCTACAGAATACAGTCAAAAATTTCTCGGACAACTCCTAAAATACAAGTCTTCTGTAATTCTCAGGAAAATATCTTCTGTAATTCTCAGCAAAAAATGTTTTGTAATTCACAGTAAAAAATATTCCGTAATTTACAGTAATAAATATTCTGTAATTCACAGTGAAATATATTTGTAGTTCCCAGCAAAATATATCCCGAACCTCACTGTAAATATATTTAGGTTTCACAGTTAAATATATTCTGTAATTCACAGTGAAAAATATTGTAATTCACAATGAAAAATATTTGTAATTCAAAGTAAAATGTTCCGTAATTCACGGTTAATATATTTATGTTTCACAGTTAAATATTTTCTGTACCTCACAGTTAAATATTTCCTGTACCTCACTGTAAATATATTGTGATTCACAGTAAAATATATAGTGTAATTCACAGTAAAATATATAGTGTAATCCACTGTAAAATATATAGTGTAATTCACTGTAAAATATGTAGTGTAATTCACTGTAAAATATGTAGTGTAATTCACTGTGAAACATATAGTGTAATTCACTGTAAAATATATAGTGTAATTCACTGTAAAATATATAGTATAATCCTCTGTAAAATATATAGTGTAATTCACTGTAAAATATATAGTGTAATTNTGTAATTCACTGTAAAATAACAATAGTGTAATTCACTGTAAAATATATTGTGTAATTCTCAGTTACCCGGGCAATTGAACAAAGACGAAATTTACCCGTGAAAACAATGACTACGAAAATTGACAAGACAATAAATAATGGATCCTATATACAAAATATTGACGTTGTTTTGAGAAATAAGCTTTTTAGATCCAATTGCCAGAGAAGTTTTTGACTGCCCCTTGAACTACCATTTCAATAATTACAACGAATAAACAAACAACAAATTCAACATTAAAAACTAGAGGTGAAGGAGTCGCTGAAACGATCACAACACAGCCATGGAAAAATGAAAAAATGCATCGCTCGAGCAGCTCACAGTCAGTGCTACACATGCTCACTGAATGGTTTGAAATGCAAGAAGGAGAAATAACCATGAGGTTATAAATAATTTAGCAACAACCTAAAATTATTGCTGATCAAATAGCAACCTAAAATCATAATGAGCCCAAAAATAATTTCAAAAAACAAACAACTACACATCATCATAAAAAGATAATTAACAAAATAGCATCCATCAAATTAACTAAATAACAACCTATTATAATAATTAACTAATGAAATTAAATCAAAAATAACTAGCTAGCACCCCAAAGAAAAACTAAATAACATCCCAATATAAGGACTGAATAGGATCACGAAATAGGGACTAAATAACATCCCTAATAAGGACTGAATAACACCCCCAAAATAATGACTAAATAACATTCGAAAATAAAGACTGAACAAATAAAATAAGGATCATCCAGCAGCCCAAAACGAAGACTAAATGACAACTCAAAATCAGTACTAAATAACAACAAAAATAAGGACTGAAAAACAACAAAAGAAAAGTCGAGACTGAACAGCAACCCAAAGTAACGACTAATTAGGCCAACAAAAGCGCACTGAGCTGAGAAGCCAAAATAAATCGTCAGCGTGCATGAAGAGATGCGAAAGTCCACGAAGCCATGTGGCCGTCACGAGATGCACGTAACTTGCAAGAAAAAGAAGTGACGTAGGCAGAAGTTTCACCTTCCGATGGCCGAACTAGGAGCTCCTACTACCAGGGCCGCATCTGCGCTACTAGTGCTAGTTGCACCGCCACCTGCCCCGCCCTGACCCACACTAGTAGTGCTAGTGTTCGCACTAGCCAGACTAGTTAGCGACCGAGCGTTGCTGGAGTAACCAAGCACGCGCGCGGTGATCGAGCCAGAGGGGCTAGTTGCGACCCTAGTGTAGGTGCTAGTGGGACTAGTGAGACAGTGGGGAGCACGGGTACTAGCACTAGTAGGGCTAGTTGCGTCCACTAGGGCAGTTGGAGTGAGCGGGGTGTTGATTGCAGAGGCAAAGACTTCGACGCTGGCGCCGCTGCTGCTCAAGGTTCCGTCGAGCAGCAGACTGCTCGCACTCACGCTCACACCGCTGCCAACACCACCAGGTTCGAGTCTTAGTGTACGACTCTCTTTCAAATTTTCACTACTGATAACGGGATCCATGCACTCCGGAACGTTTGTATTAGTGAAAAGGTTCCCTTTTACGAGGGTTTCCACTTCACTCAACGTGGGAGGTTTCCGAAAAATCGACCAGTTAGTTCCATAGCCATCAGGTCTTCGTGTCTTAACTTTCATTCAATTTTTTAGCACCGATTATAGAATCCCAGCACTCTGGTACGTATCTCAAGTAAAGAGCTCTTTTACTACGAGAGTTCTCATTTTACGTAAGAGATTGCCGAGAAATCGGCCAATTAGTTCCACAACCATCGGGTTTAGGAACAGCACCTTGAGCTCTACATCCCTCCATGGACCAGGAGGTCCCGCATACCGACTTCCAAAAACCTGCACTGACATCTGCGAACTGACCCACTGATGGGTCATTCTCCCTTCAGTTTCATACCATCATCGCACGCAACGCGTCAAGATTCACAATAACAACGATGGTATTAGAACTGTTACACCATATACGGCCTATTTGAACGCATAGGAAGTTATTATTTTTACGGTATCTGCCCACATAGCCCGCTTCGTGGGCTAATTTTACATTTTTGTGCCTAAATGCTTTTTTGAATTTTGAATAAAAATTCAGTTTATGCAGAGATGCATGTCTCAGGACACCAACGCAGAAACCTCAGATAAAACTAGCATCATTTCTGACAAAACCGTACGAGAATTACGAGCGAGACCACCTGTTTCAAATACAAGGCAGATTAGGGCATGCACTATTTATGTTAAATCTACTTCATACTCTACCCAAACACAGCGTCCAACGCTCTGCAATCCGAATACACCAATGAAACAACTCTGGGGGAAACAACAGGCGAAACCACTGACGAGTGGATACGTGGAACATATACATGTCTAGTATATCGTATTCGAAACCTTAATTCAGTGACCGTTTAGGAATCATGATTTAACCCTTAGCGCACTATACGAGTCAGCAGCGACGTCCTAGGAAAGCTGTGTAACTCAATCTTGATATTACAGCTACGTAACCCTTGAGAAGAATACTTTAGTTTCACTCATGCAACGTAGCTTTAATTTCAATGACCCATAATAATTGGCCTTCACAGAACGAGACGAGGTGAACGGTAAGTCATATGAAAAATGAACGTTCTTGGGGTAATATAGGAGACGCTACCGAGTCAAAATATAGGAGACGCTACCGAGTCAAAATATAGGAGTTACCGAGTCAAGATATAGGATACGTTATCGAGTCAAAATATAGGAGTTACCGAGTCAAGATATAGGATGCGTTATCGAGTCAAAATATAGGAGTTACCGAGTCAAGATATAGGATACGTTATCGAGTCAAAATATAGTATTTACCGAGGTTAATACATTAAATGGCACTGAACCAATGCATTAGACGCTACAGAGGCAATATATTGTACGGTACCGAGACAATGCACGAGGTGCTACAGAGGCAATAACAGCTCGTGAGGCCTACATAGAAAAGCCCGGAAGATCCAACAGCCAGGTAACAACTACTCCATCACCACACCACACTCGCTCTCCCACAACCACACACTACAGGCACACAGGGCAACAGGGTGACACGGGCTGAGGCGACGGCGGTGCTCGAGTGCTGAGAAAATTGTGCTGATGCTTCAACGACGAAATTGTTTACTGTCTACGGCAACATTTAGCCTTGTACGAAAAATTGGTTACAGCCTCGTATATATGTGTAGCAATTACTTTCAACGAAAAAGTAGCAGATCCCAATGTAGCAGGTCCATGTGGTCTTCTATGGCCTTTAATGGGCTCAAGTTTCATAGCGCGGTGTTACTCTCAGGCAGCCATTCGTGAAGGCCTCCTCTCTCTCTCTCTCTCAGTTAATTGCTTGGATTGTACGGAACAAACACGCCTAAAACATAAGCATTTCTATGCAAATACCCTTCTAAACAAGACATGTATTATCCCCTGCAAAACCAAAGGACTGGCGCTCATGCGCAAATGTTTTCAATAATTCCAATCAAAAATGCGTGTCCTTTGGTGATATCAACACCACTGCAATGAAGCAGTCTGAGAAGAAAATCATGAGCGGATTTGCGTTACACATTTCGCGGTCGTGACATCTCATATTGTGATAGAAAGGCGAGTCACGCACACCGCATTGGCCACGTTTTACTCGAAGTGGCAGAAGCACGAGCCTGAGGCCCTACATGTACTCTCTACTTCATCAACGGTCACTGCCCAGCGGCCGGCGGCGCATCCATAGTGTAGTCGAGAATAGCCGTGTGAATCCAGCAACCACGGCACTCGCATATCTCGACAGTGATGGTTAACAGGTTAACAAGTCAAGGAGTGACCAAGCTCTAAAGAGCCAAAATAATTGAGACCCAGCAACAGCCACTGCATCATCTGGCCAACCCTCACAGCACGCACAGCAACAGGAGACCCAGTAACAGCAACTGCATCATCTGGCCAACCCTCACAGCACGCACAGCAACCGGAGACCCAGCAACAGCCACTGCATCATCGGACCAACCCTCACCGCACGCACAACAACAGCCACGACACCATTTCCCACACACAACTCACCGTAAATGATGTGAAAGGAACGCAGGAGACGTGGCCCCCGCAGCGCCAGAAGCAGCAGGGGCGGAGCTGCTGAAGCCAACACCCTGCAGCAGCCCAGGCACCGCCTCCACATGCTCAGGCTGTAGTAGAAGTTCCGCAAACTCCGGAGCAGCGTTCGCGATGCGAGATATGTAGTCGGCACTCAGCTGCACAAGTTGAGCCCATTACGGTACCATATTTTTTGAGCATTGAGCAGCGAATTTTTTCGTGATTCTATAGTCGGCGTTCAGCTGTACCAGTTTAAACCTTAACTACACCAACTTGATTTCAACGTGAGATGAGAAAATTTTTTGGTAATTCAGACAGATAGAGCATGTTATTTTAGCGAAATGTGTCACCTATGATACAAGGTACAGTTAAAGTGTTAATGTTTTCGAGCGTGCCGTACAAGAGGTCAAATTCCTAACGATCACACACGGTGTTGGACCTTTCTCTCTCCCCAGATAGGTATTTCAGCTGGTTTGTGAGAGAGATAAAATTTTGGTGATCACTTTACGTCGCGCAGACATCTAATTCAGTTCGTCTCTGTACCTGTACTCACCTGACGAAAGTTTAGCTGGACGCACCAGAGAAATGTTGAGCTGGATAAACCTGAGAAATGTTTAGCCGGATAAGCCTGAGAAATGTTGAGCTGGACGCACCTGAGGAATGTTGAGCTGGACATACCTGAGGAATGTGGACGTCGAAGTCCCTCGGCTTCTTGCCCCAGTGGGAAGGTGGATTCTCGAGCAGGTTGGGGAAGAGGTTGGTGAGGAAGTGGCCCTCCATCTGGCGGCGGAAGAAGGACCGCCTCTCCACCTCAGCGTTGTGGATGCCGCACGACTGCTGCACCAGCGGCACCGACCACTGCTCACACGCACAGGTCTCAGCAACAAGTGCTAGCAAAAGGCACGGGTCTTTACAGCTCAGTCCAGTGCAAGCTTTTCACGGTCCAATTGATACTGAACTATACAGCAGCGGTGTTTGCTCTTGAGCTGCTAAATTAACGATAAGTAATAGATACCTCAGCAAAAAGTAAAACAGGGAACAAGTGTTGGCGAGAGGTACAGGTTTTAATAACTATAACGTTTCCTTGTGTACCTACACCGAATGAGATTGAATTCGTTTCGGTTGAGAATACATTCGTGCATAAATGAACTTGAGATTCCACAAGACTTGAAGTTGAACTCGCACGAATTCTACGGGATCAAATTTAATAACCGAGTTTTCAACTTTAAAATTTAAGAACTGAGTTTTCTATTTTAGACTCTCACATCACCCACTAATAACGGCGGCCATCACAGACCTCTCCTGAGATGCACGATCAACACGAACAATGCGCAAAATACTTATCCTAAACACGCATCATCGCCACAGCTGAATCTTGCGAGAAGCTTTGCTCACCTTTTTGAAGGCGGTCGAGTAAGTCTTCCGCCTAGTGATCTCCCTGAGAGCGAGGCAGAAGAGCCGGGGGGAGTTGGCGACATCGCGCACGATTTCGAAATAGCGCTCCGTGTTCTCCATGTTGCCAATGTAGAGCATCATCCAGCTGTGGTCCACCTGCAGCTGCTCTAGCAGCGATATCACTTTGCTGCACACGTAAGTAATCGGCGTCAGTAAATCGCTAACACTTTGATACACACGCAAGTAATCGGCGTCTGTAAATTGCTAACACTTAGCTGCACGCGCAAGTAATCGGCGTCAATAAATCGCTAACACTTTGATGCACACGCAAGTAATCGGCGTCTGTAAATTGCTAACACTTTGCTGCACACGCAAGTAATCGGCGTCTGTAAATTGCTAATACTTTGCTGCACACACACACACACAATCAGTGTCAGTAAATTGTCATCAAGTCAACACTGTACTGAACATGATTCGATGAAGCGTTGTGATTAGTTCTCTACCGTTTAGCACGTGACGTAATGCTTTAATATTACGCTGTTGATAGACACGTAATATTGGGATATCATTTGAAGTTTCAATTTTACGCTCAGTGCAACACGTGATGTCAAGCATCAACATCACACCAGCCGTAAAGCTTCACTATTATTTCAAGCGCCCCACGTGATGTCATGCTCCAATACTGCCAGACGTACGACGCCCCACCCCAGAGTAACACGCACCAGGACCCCAAATGTACACAGTCACAACGAAGTCACAGCAAGAAGCTCGGTTGGCTGGTGCCTCAGCTGGACGCGTCGTCTGAGGCGTCTCACGTCTAGACACGGTCGGAGGCTAGACTAAGCTGTATAGGTGCATTCCTGGACAAAGTTGTGACTGGCGTACAAAATGGGCTGTGATAACGATCACAGGAGTATCAAAAGCTTGATGTATTTATCACGGTAACTAGTTAAAATGAAAAAAATTCTCTTCACTCATACGCACTTTGTCTCGATGCAACCTTAAAAAAGAAGTCTAAATAGTTATACATGAAACTGATTTGGGGAGTTACCACTGACAAAACTGATAAAAAAGCAAAGGCAACGAACAGTTTTAAGTTATTTCAGATTTAACGCACTTACAGAAGTAACTCGTTATTTGTGAATCATACTTGTCAGGCCGCGCCAGATGATGGCCCACATCCTAGGTT
>VOMN01066565.1:0-43767 GCA_014899125.1 Orchestia grillus | reverse complement strand
ACACTGCACACACACACAGCCCCACACTGCACACACACAGCCCCACACTGCACACACACACAGCCCCACACTGCACACACACACAGCCCCACAGTACACTGCACAGCATAAGGAGGTTGCAATGTGGGTTACGAGGCCACCATAATATCCGTGCATTTTGCTAAGTCCGAGGCTTGAGTTGTCAAAGGTGAGTTCACGAGTACTCCGTGGACCGAAATGGATTCGAGATTTTCATGTATTAGTCTCGTATAGTAATGTACGATAACAGAAGCATTGGGCTACGTGTCATAACTGTGAAGAAGAAATGAGGGTTGAACGGTGCAAAGAATTTATCAACTAAGACACGTTGAATTTAGCATGTATTTTTGTAATGGGAAATGCACGTCGAAATAAATGCATTAAATTTTAACTAAATACTTCGGGGAATCGAACGGTTCTTGAAAAGCTTATTTCTTATTGGATGGATCGCTTCCAAATTTTGTTCACAAATATACCTCGATAAAATAATTACATTTTACTCGTGGGATATTTTCAAAAATTTTCGAAAGAAAATGATATATTGTTAAAAATATTATTGCGATAATATTTCTAAAACTCTTGAAGCCCACAATTTTTACACTAGAACAATGGGGGTTGATTGTAATTGGTGCGTTTCTGTGCAAGAAATGAAGTCCTCAGATATAGTTGAGGAGGAACGGAAAATTAGATTTTTTTTGAGGATTTTTATATTTTTGTTTGTTTAATTTATTTCGATGTCATTAAGTTTGAAGGGATTGAAAAATTTGGTGTATAAAATCTTTGGGACTTACCTCAGTAGAATTCCGCGTCGAATGATGCACGTTTCGTTAGTATCGGCTTCAAACTATACGAGTTGACGCCCTCAAAGTCGAACAAATGCGTTGTTCAAGCGGAGAAAATAAATGAAAAATTGGTCCTTTTTATGGAGTTCCCCGTAAATGATGAGTTAAAGATGCATTTATGTATTGTACGATCAATTCGAATGCTATTCAAGTTGTGTGACCGCTGCACGGCACAGGAATTGGGGCAGTGATGGTGGGGAGGGGGGTTGGGGAGTCTGAAGCCTGATCGTAGACCGAGATGCCCCGAGGGAGCGTGTGGTCCTCGTAATTCACGTGCGTGAAGCAGTCTCGGCACTTGAGTTGGGCCATTCTAAATTGATTCCAGAATATGATGATACATCGTTTGCAAATAAGTAATATGTAACTTCTTCAAAATAATTTTTTCTTAGCACAATCAGTTTTGTTGGTACAGTTTTCAAATTTTGATGTGAAGTACGTATCACAGAACGTTTTGCAGTCGAAAATAGTTTTCGAACATTTGAACAAAACTTCACCGAACGGTCCCTTGATTCAAATTGACGTTTGTTCACCTTAAAAATATTTTAACGTTTTTTTATGAATATTGCTCTAGTCCACGACTGTGTTGCGCTTGAACCGAATTTGTCGAATGATTCTAGTATCTCTAGCGCACAAAACAGTTCAAATTTTGCAGCATAGTAGTTGCGCACCCACAAGTGAACATAGGAAAGCTTCATAATTTCTGCAATTGGCTGGTTTGCACGAGTCTTCGCTGCTGCGTGGTGACCAGCTTTGGAAATGTGACTCCGCGTCACCGTTGTGCAGTCGTGTATTATGTGCACCTGAACTCCCCTTACGTCTTCTGAAGCAACCGTTAAAAGTTTTTGTCTTTTTCTTCCAGTATTATATCCGTATCCTGTAACTTACAATGAGATAGGAACTTTCCAGGGCACTACGGTATCACAAGCATCAGTTATGTGTGCCTTTTTTCCTTAAATGTGTGCGCGCTAAATGATTTTCTTTGTCTTTTACCTTGTGGTGGAGTTCGTCCGCAAATAGGGTGACATTTTACGCTTGTTTTTTGTAGTAGTTACGTGTAGTGTGCTTCGGGTGCGTGAATTGATCTACTCGTTTAGTGATGCGAAGTGACGATGGTTTTCAAATTTATCTGCTTTAATATAGCCGCGTCCATTGGTCTGCATTGGACTCTTGGAATATATCCGTTGCGAGTTTCTTAAGTGCTATAGGAGTTCCTGATGTTCGAATCAAGGGCAGTCGATAAGAACTGATATTATGTTAAAACTGACGCTTAAACGTTAGTTCAATGACCAAAGGGGTGAGACTATGAACCTTCGTCTGAAGTTTCTCCTTGTGTGCAGAGCGGCCGCAAGAAGGAGAAAGGTCGCGTGGATCTGTCGACCGTCGAGTGTGTGGAGCGCGTGGACGACAGTGCTTTTGACAGGGAGCACGTGTTTCAGGTAACTCACGGCTGTGCTGCTGCTGCATGATTAGCCTTGGGGCGTCTTAGAGGTGGGCAAGCGGAGGTAATTCAACCTGATCCTGTTTGGGTGAGAAAGCGCGTCGCACAGAAAGCCTAAAAGTAATATTCAGAGCAAAATAACGTGAAAAGAGTTTGGTCCTGAGTCGGAATGTTTTGATAGCTTTGGGTGCTATACCTCCTGAATTTGAAGAAGTGAGGCCCGTGCGCCCAATGAGAGTAGCTAAGGAGGCGAATGCATCACACACCTGCCCAGGCTGGTCAGACCAAGCAAGACTGAGGATTAGACCAGCAGCTGATCTCAGTTGCCTCACCTCAGTGAGCGGTCTGTCGACACTGCGATCTTCTTATTACCAGGGTCGGGAGTATTGTTATTATTAGGGTGCTTCAACCTTGTCCCTTTCTGACGCTGGAGCTCTTTCCAAATGCGAAGATGCGAAAGTGCAGGAATCGAGCGGGAAAAGAGATAAAATCGTTCAGAATCTGCCGTTTTCATCCCCAGGGAAACTCGAAATCTATTCTACTTTTGAGTTTTGAAGAGATGTTTGTGTCTTTTGGTAAACGATAGAAGATTCCAAGATGCCAGTTGGTTATCTGTTGTCGTTTTGCCAGATAGTCTTCATTGTACGTCTAACCTTGTGGACAAAATGATCTCTGTGATGACATAAACGGTGGATAGCTCCTAAATTATGAGACGTACGGCGCGGTATCTCAGCCACCAAGGCGCCGAAAAATTACTACTACTCCTGTTCAAATTTCTATACTAAGTAAGCTCCCCGCTGATAATAAGGTGTAGGACCTCCACGAGCACGAATAATGGCCTAATGCACACCTGGTGGACTTTAAACACTTGCATCAACTGATCTGGTAGTGCTGCCACGATACGTAGACGATCTTCTCTACATCCAGCTTGTCATTGTGTGTGGTCCCACAAATTTTCAACTAGGTTCATGTTTGAAGACTTACCTAGCTAATCTAAATGCCTGACATATCCTGAATGACTCGTCGAAGCGAATGACAGTTCTAGTCTGATGTACCCAGCAGCTGTTATCCTGGAAAGGAGCTTGATAAACAATACGCTGTAGCTCAAAGCACAATAGGTTACTTATTTTTGTCCAGGGAGCTTATCATGCTTCTTACTCAGTGTATTACCTCTTTCTATCGAAGAGGGGTGTTAGGAATTGTTATCATTCGTGTTTGATTAAATTTGAAAAATTATGACCTGAAAATTGTATATATATATATATATACGTCTATATACACACATTTATTTTCACTCTTCAACAATTTTTATTAATGATTTATCTTAATAGGTCACTATTAGTTAATGCCCGAAATTTGAAAAATAAATTTTTTCGATAAAATCATTCTTATACATGTATACTGAAAGTAGCTGTTTAAATATTACAAAAAGTGCCAAGTATCAGTAGAATTGAGGGATTACTAGTATAAGGATTAGCGTGTTATGCGAGTACACATGTAATTGTCGTGTGCCATGTAACTAGTGTCGTTTTGTACTGCAGATAGTGCACGTTATCGCCGGTGAGGAGAGCTGCACATTGTACGTGGAGGCAGCGACGCAGCACGACTGCACCGCTTGGATACACCACGTCAGACAACGTCAGTGCCGCCCTGCTCTGTGCACCTGTGTTTGAAAGACATGAAAAGGGCTTTTTCGAATGTCACTTCGAGGGTGACGCACTAGGGCATTGCGTAGTGTTACGCAAGTTAATTGGTTCGTTTGTGGCTACTTGTTTGGCTAAACGTTAAGTTTATCACTGAGTGTGCAGTGGACTGAAGACCCTGTAGGGAAAGTTATAATTAAAAAAAAATTGAAAGCCTTCTCAGCGTCCCGATAGGTTTGTGTTTTGGACTTGACTGAGGCTACGTGGAGTGAGGCATGTTGGTTTCTCTGGTGAATTTGTGGTCAGCTATGGAGCCGTTGGTGGCTTAAAAACGGTTCAATTACCGTACCCTTGGTGGTTTTATGTTGTATGCTCCTCCCTGGCTGATAGTTAGCTCTCCTCTTGTTCGTAAATTTTGTTGCTGTGTTGGTGTGCGTCTGCATAGCCTCTTCTTTTCTCAAATGAACGAAGACTGGCGAGACGAGGATAAATTTCTATAGTCTGTGTTCCAGGATTCTGGGAATTAATAACTTGTATAATTTATTGGCTGATGACTCTGTATGCTTTGCGCCAGAATCTGTTTTTTTTTCAATTCCTGGTGTCGTTAAAATTGATTTTAGAATTTGTCATGCAATCGACGCAGTCGTATGAGTGTTGTTCAGAGATAAATAATAGTTCGTAAGGTTTGTGCAATGCTGTCTGCGAAACTTGAACTTACTTCTATCGCTTGAACCGACCTTAAAAAATAGAGCCCGTTAGGTAACAACCTTACTGATATTCCATACTTTAGCTAAGTTGTATTCCATAAATTTACAACTTGAACTTTTGTTATAGCCACAAGAATTTCTGTACTTGTCACTTATAATCATTGGGCGTGTTGCGAAAGACGATGACTCTTGTGTTTATGGTTACTCAAATCTTCAGATATGTAAAAGTTGTGTTTGTATAGCAAACGACTTCATTACGAGACGATTGGCTTCATAGTTCAGCGAGAGGAATGAGTTCCAATATTTTATTGCGTACTCTTGAATGTCACAGTTATGAACACCTAAAATTTCGCTCCGTAAATAACTTAAAATTGCTGAAAACAACCCAGGACGCGTAGTAGCTTGGAGCCTCACTGCGGAGTAGCACCCCACTGATGAGCTGGAACTCGGTCCCTGTGGCGTGCGCTCCTGCCGTGCCGTCTTGATGCGGACATCGCTGCTCTCATGCGCCTCCGAATAGATGTTTCACCAATAGTTTGAGTTACCGTCTCTGTTTCAGAATGATTTTTACACTGTGCTTCTGTTGCTACAGCAGTTGTTGAGTAAAAATACATGTTTTTCTCTTGAACCGTGTGTGTAACTTTTATGTTGAGCCGTTTTTCTCCTCGGTAAAAGACGTTCTGAGATAGGTCACGTATTATAAAAGGACATAATTAGCTTGCTAATTATTGATGTCGGTCCTAGGAGAACTGACCGTTCCAGGCGCTGCTTACACTCTACTTTGGAGACACGCTACCGCGGAATCCATTGCGTGTTGGGCTTAGGGAATTCAGAAAAATCAGCACAGCTGACGAAGCAATTTCAAATGGTCAGGATATGAAATAAAGAGTTGAAACAACTGGAGCAGGCTAAAATGTTCATGAGACGCTCAGAAAAATATACTTCAGCTTTTACATTTTAAATCGCTTGTGTTTTATGTTGTTTGAAGCGAACTATACCTGAGCAAATACTAACCGTAGTAATCATCTCTTAAGTGGCGACATGCTGAGTTGCAGGTTGGTAAGTAAAGAAACAATCGAAAAATTTAATAAAAGTCATTGCCTAAAAAGACATCCATTACAGAAAGCTATGTTGCTATCTACTGTATTTTGGTGCCTACTCGCATATTGCGCTCTACTTTAAGTGCTTATAAGTATGAGACAGATTCCCGTTAATCAAAAAAGGAACTAAAACGAGGAGGAAAAAACTACCTTTATACGTAAATATGGAAAGTACTTGTTCAATTATTTCATACCTCATTTTGTTGTGCAAAATTTTGGGTACTCTCAAGTGTTCTCTTGATTGTACTCTCTTCTCTGTCTCTTGTATTTGAACAGCTTCACAATTGTCATTATATATTTTATTCAATTCTAAATTTCGTTTGTTTGTCGCAGTGGTGTGCGAGAACACGGGTCTGCAGAGCCTGTACCACCCAGGCCGCCCTCTGCGGGGCTTGTGGAGCTGCTGCAAGTCTGCCAACCCCTGCACCCCCATCACCTGGGTGCCCGCTTCTCGGGGCACCCCCAACGCCTCTTCCTCAGCTCCCCACTCGTCTCCCTCACACTCTGTGAACACTTCCCCTCCCCAGAACTTCCATACCCCGACTCACTCACTCCACACCTCCCAGACCGCCCACACACCCACTCATTCCTTGCACTCCTCCCTCAGTGCTCATACTCCCACTCATTCGATCCACTCTTCTCACTCGGTTCACACTTCCCCACTCCCTCACTCCCCCTCGTCGCTACCAGGACACCCAGGATCTCCTCAAGGGTGCTCCTCTCCCGCCATGATCGGCGCAGCGCAACTCAACGGCGCGGGCGCCCCCGTCCCCCTCACTGCAGGTCGGTGGCGCTGTTCTTGGTCGGGCTCTCGCTCCTCTGGGTCGCTTCATTTGTGATGGTTGTTGGGGGGACTACTGCTTTCATGTGTGCTTGATGTTGGGGGACTACTGCTTTCATGTGTACTTGTTGTTGGGGGACTACTGCTTTCATGTGTACTTGTTGTTAGGGGACTACTGCTTTCAAGCACACATGGGTGACTCCTGAGTGGGAGGTGATTTGTAACTCACATTCACTTCCATATTATGTGTTTTAGCATGTCTATTTGCTCAGAATCTAACATGGTAAGGTGTGTTATTTTATAGGCAAGTAAAACTGACAGTTTATGTATAGCTTTAGATTTTAGGTGGCTGTAGGTTAGCGTGTCAGTTTGAATGTAATTATCATAGGTTATCAACCGGCGCACCGCTTGTGTGTTTCTTATTAGTGCAAGCTCTTCAGTTTTTTGCTTTATTTTGTCCCTAAAATTATATTAGCGTAGAGCAAAATGAGAACAGAAACGTCTAAATCAAGGGGTTCAAGAATTGCAAGGGAAAAGCGATGTGACCTTAGACGAGGGTGACAACCTTGGAAGCATAAAAAAAAGTGAGCTGTACAGTAAGGTATAATGACCACGGGTACTTTCTCTGGAAATAGAATTAAGGCAGCCGTTTTGTAATTTGCGGATCCGTCAGTTTTAGGCTGGTAGGAAGTAAGTTAGTTAGTGGGTGTAAAGTTAAATATTGGAAAATGTAATTGGAATGAGGCAGTTTAGTTGAGCGAGAGATGTCGTTCACTTGATGACCGACTTGTGAATGTCGAGAGAATGAAAAAAGCGCTGGGAGCCGCAGGCACATCGGTTAAGATACCAAAAACGTTCTTGTTTGGTTGTTCCATTTTTCCATCCCTGAGGCGTACGCTATCGATATGTCTTAACCAGCGCACGGTAATGCTTATCGTTTCTTCGTTGCGTGAACGTGTGCTGTATTGGTGAGGGAAGGTCCCTGGTTTGGTTTTAGGATTAGGAATATTTCAAGTTCATCGCTCTCTCCCTCGGTGGAAATGTCCGGTACCGTCGTTCCCTGCATGACTGTCTGCGTCTGTAATAAGTTTCTCGTATTTTTTGTCGCCATTTTCATAGGTCGATGTGCTGTCTGCGATCGGATGTCTGGATCTCTGTGCAGCAAATAACGAATCAATCGTGAATATGATGCTTTCAATGAATTCTTATCTTCGCTGATCTGACAACTGTGACATTATTTCCGAGTATTTTAAATCGTTCATAATTTAGCACCATTTGAAGATACGCTTGTGTTTCCAATTTAGACGTTTCTTTTTCACTTAGGAACTAGTGAGACAGGAGTACAAGTTGCGAGCCAATGAAGGGGG
This sequence comes from Orchestia grillus, assembly GCA_014899125.1. NCBI lineage: Eukaryota > Metazoa > Arthropoda > Malacostraca > Amphipoda > Talitridae > Orchestia > Orchestia grillus. The sequence goes on along the minus strand of VOMN01066565.1, from coordinate 35,871 downwards.
TGTTGTATACAGAGCTGGTGAAGGAGGGGTGCACACCGAGCCAATGAAGGGGGTGTTGTATACAGAGCCGGTGAAGGGGGTTGTGCACACAGAACCGGTGAGGGGTGTGCACATAGACGAACACGACGCGCACGAGCATGTCACGGGCACCCAAATTGACTTTAGGCCAAGATTTTAGGGTTTGGACCAGTGACTACGACACACGCAGTTGGTGTCTGGGCGCACTGCTCGTGGCCACCCGAACAGGAGTTAAGTTTGAGTAGTCCAACACAGCTGTCTACGGTAGCATATCTGGCCAGCCACTGTATCCCGACCGGCCGCTCGCTTCGGTCTTGTGACTGAAGCACGCAGTATAGGATAGGCAATAGGGTTAGGTTAGTTAGGTTTGTTTGTCCCATGCTATAGGGACTAGCGCAACAGGGAAGCGCTGTTAGGCTACCTCGGCTTTAGATAGGCCTTCGGGACTCCTATTTTTCGTGCCCGCTCACTTCTTTCCGGTTTCATTCCTTCTTCGCTATTTATTTATTTGTTTTTTCATCCTCTTCCTTCTTAACTTACTGTTTCTATGCGCAGGGGATCTTGTGTGGGAACACACCTTGTGCATAGATTTCCCGTTCTCCTAAGTGCATACTAAATGGTCCCTACTCTTTCGGTGCGAGATAGTCTGGTGAGTCACTGAAGCGCTGCTATCACCACCACCACCACTACTAACATGTTCTGCTGGAATGAACGAGCTTGATCCCAATTGACAAATTCTCTGAATTTGTATTTTTGTAAACTTTGGTTAGGGTATATAGTTTCTATGAGAATATGTTTTGAATTTTAATCAGTTGAAAGAACCGTGGCCTGCGCCCAGAGTTCAGTTATGCTGCGTCTCATCGACGTGTACAGAAGCAACACTATAATGTATAATTGTTTTGAGTTGGTTCTATTAAAGGCTCCTCAGCTTATTATCTGCTCATCAATATTAACCGTAAACATGAGTTGCCCTAAATATACTTAGACATATTTTTTCTCTTGCAGGTAAGAAAATTTCTACTCATCGGGGCTTCTTCACATTTGAGATCACCTCTGTACAGCCGCTCGGTGAGTACAAATTGATGGCCAGATTTTGTTTTAACTTCAATGCTCTTGTTGAATCTCAATACTTTTAATTGCTTATGAATTTTTCACGCGTCTGCCTTGCATATTATGTTAGATTTTCTTCACGGAGAACGTCAGTTGCCACTTCTCTGATTTGTCAGTGCCTCAGGATCGCAAATTACGAGCGATGAGTAGCTAGCTGCGCAACACGCCAATTCAGATTCGACTTCTACGTGGACTTCACTAAGAATTGCTATCGTGTTGATTCTTGCATAACGTCAGGATTTTCATAAGTTGAGGAGTGAAAGAAAGCTAGAATTTGTTGTTAAGTGTTTGGTCTCGGAAGTTCATTCATTTATACTGAAAAATTACTTTCGACCTACTGATTCATTGAGTCACATGTACCCACTGAATACTTCGCTCCAACGGTACTAAGTTTCCTAAGAGTAAAATGTTGGTTGTGCTGTCCTTCGGCTGACGGTTGGGTTGCATCAGAGCCAATTGAATGCTCCCAAGTGCCATGAATTACATCTAAGTTTTTTTTTGCCTAAATTATATTCGGAGCACTTTTCTAGGGTTCAGAGTCGGAGTCATAGAGAGTCGGTAGTTTTTGCACAGTCGCAGTCGAGCCAAATATTCCGACCCCTGAATTCTAATGCGATAGAGTTTCATGATGGTGCTTTGTTTTCATTATCAGTGCACCATATATTGGCGGAGTGTCAGAGTTTTTATAAAGCCTGCTGCCGCTATTATCCTGGACCCCATGAAGCCGATCCTGAATCTGTCCTGGTGAAGATGTTGGCAGAACCCACCCACGGTCCGTTTGACCGTGGACGTCTTATTTCCTTTCTCTCTGACTCATCTTGCGAATGAACTATAGTACTGGTCATATTTATCGGAGGAAATGATGACACTGATTTGAAGACTATTTTAGTTCTTTGTACGTGGTGACTACCACCTATATTTCTTGCATCTATTTATTCAACATATCAATTGTTAATCTTGTCGGAACTGTTTTTGGATAATCTGAAGTTTTCAGCCTTTATAGGCCTAGCTACTGAAGCGCTAGTGACCCTATTCTACTGCTACTTTCTTGAGGCATTATTGTAGGCAGAACAAATAGATAGCAAATCTAAGTTGGACGTTCGTGAGACCGTAAAGTGACACCCCGCGATAATAAATAGTCTGCACTGTTTGTAGCAGCCCTTTTACCAACACAAGGGAGTACGGCGCGTCTGTTTTTAGCTCTAAGGCTCATCAGGCCTAACTGAAGTGTTGTAATGAAGTAGAATTGAAGTCATTTTGTTTCTGCGAGCGAACTATGAGCTTGAGTTTGATGTTCTATTTTATGTTGTATAGCTTCGACTATTGCATTGATTCTTCAATTTTTAGAATTGAATTGAGTGATAAAAATGAGTTATGTATTTATGAAATCAATTCAACTAGCCATTTTTTTGTAGTATTTTCGATCGAGAGTCAAAAGTATCGAAGAGTTAGAGTCGGAATCCTAGTAAATACTATGAGTCAGGTCAGATCGTCAACCTTCCGACTCCACAACCCTGATTTTCGAAGTAATTCTAAGGTTAAGAATTGGGGCTATCAACGTATTTGTGATGTAAAGTTGCAGAACAGTGTAAATATACGGTATTGCAATATGCGGTACACTTAGAATTTTTTTAATCATTTCTGCTTGGAAATGTTTGCTTTGAAAATTAAACCTGAACTCTTACATAACTGATTTGGCCTCTCTTAGTAGCCGAACGGATGTGAAAGAGTTCGATTGTGTGTTTGTCTATCTGGAACGAAATTACTTTGCAATGGTGTAAAAGTTGGTAGTAGATGAGAATAAAATAGAATTGAATAGAAAATAGCACTTGGACCTAACCGAGTGGTCCATTCACGAGTTTCTACCCAAGTCCCGTGCCGTCAGGCTGCTTGATCAATATCTCATGGTTACGTCACACTGCTTCACATCATCTACATTGTCTGGTGTACAGACTGAAACAGATTACATAGCATTGACGCAAACATTTTGTGCCTGGTACACATCATAATATTGAACTCTCGTATAATAAAAAAGTACACCTATAAGTATGAACTTGACGTTGAAATAACGCTACAACATTGTTTTATTTCGTTCTACAATGAGTGTAATGAAGCAAAGAGGCGTTTGCTACATAATTCAGACTGGTTATTACGCAAATTTTTATGATAGTATAAGTTTGTCTCACACAAAGTATTAAAGTTCATTTAGTATAAATGGACAGCGAGGTTCGCTACACACAGAAGCGAATAATTGAATGAATTGCTATGAATTTTATTTGAACTATGAAATGAAAAGGAAAAGTACATAAATTAATATAGTATTCGACTTTGAAAGATAAAAACAGCGCTTGTTGCTACTACTCTCTCAGCGCGCATGGAACATGGATTACAATGGTTCATCATAGTACGTCCGACTCGCTAGATATTACTTTTATACAATGAACACACCAACTGCGGCGTGACCCGCGAACGTCACCCTCTCTTCGCAAGACTGACACTCGCCGGTGTGTCACTTATCAGTTAACTCTTTATTATATCTAAATACTTACGAAAGCATGCATCACAGTAGGCAATCTAACGGAAGCGCAAGACAATATTCTAGAATTAAATACATTAGGAACAAAGTAACTGAAGTACAGAAAAGTAAGGAATTTGTATATATCGGTTAGGGGAAAAAAGTACAAAATTTCACGTTTACCAGAAAGGGGCAAACTAGAAACACTTCAGCCTCTATGAAACTTTGCGAAAAAAATTTTTTATAGATGTTAGCTGTTAATGTTTGAAAGGAGGAAATATGAAAATAGTGTTGCCCACAAATAATTTATTAATATGTTTCCATAAATTATTCAAATTCTCCTCGACCCACATCGATTCACATCGATTTTTGAGGACACATGAAAAGTCTGTTTATTCAACGCCTGTGGAATCAGAGGGAGATCTTGTGATATAATAAAATTTGTAGCTGCTGCTGACGATATTTCTGAAATGCCAGGCCTTTCCCAGAATTTCCGGCAGTCCTCAAGTCGAAGATTTCACAAGTACATCGATGTGTGTGGTGGAAACTTTAAACAATCTTTTCAAACTAAATGAATTAATCAATTATATGTGGGCAACTTTGTTTTCAAATTTTATGCTTTCGAACATTAACAGCTAACAGTTTCAAAGTTTCATAGACGCCAAAGTGTTTAGTTTGCCACTTTCTGGTAGGCATGAAATTTTATACCTCTTTTCCCCTAACACTCTCCTTCCAAAGGTCTGATCATCTTACTTGAAATCGTTAACACAGTTCAGTAATAACATAGGGCAGAAATTCAAAGCTCGTCTCTCTGTAATTAAATATGGAGTTTTCCATCATATCAGGGTTACGGTTCATGGGGACTAAAGTGGATGGATTGTTTTCTTCAGTTTTGGATATTTATTCGGAAATGAAGAAGAATCATTAGAGGCTCACGTGACCTATTTTTACGTGACCTAACTTTTTACGTGACTTAACTTTTTACGAGTGGTCTAGTAAGTCATAAACCCGTTTTTTTGTCTCTTCAGATCAGTAGTGTTTAATTTTATTCTATCGTGGGTGACAAACAGAATCAATATTAAAATATTTCAAAGTACAATTTCACATCTGTACAAGTATTTCAAACAACTACAGCTTTTTTGTTGATGGAAAATTTGTTTTCCTCGTACCTTCTGTAATCTAGACACGAGGCAAGCATTAGCTTCAATTAGTTAGCTCTTGTTTTCTTCCCGTGGAATGTTAATTCTATCTTGAATAGAGAATTATCCGACGTTTCAAATTACCCGTGTATAAGTAGCTCGACTCTGTGTTCTGTACTCGACGTTACTCAACGCTATATACATTACATTGCTTACATTTCATACACACTAAATTACATGACACAGTACTCGACATAATCATATCTGAAATATACTTTATATCCACAAATGCAGAGGCGCAGTTTCGTTCGGCCTAACATTAACACTACCGGAGTAGGATACTGTTCAGTCCTTCACATCGTCAGTATTATTGAATGAATCTGTCGTTAAATTTCATTTTACATGGTGTTCGGGCTGCTTTCGGACGAGACTCCACAAGGGGTACGGGTATCATGCGGTTATGTAGGCACTGCGACGGAGTTTTGATACGATTTTTTACTTAGAAATTGATCAAGACGATTCTTGGAAGAGTTCACAGTGCCTGCCGAGACTAAGAGTATGCTTTCAAGTAGTTTAATCAAAATTCTAACAATTTTAAACGAAAAGGCATTGAGGGCTTGGGATGTTCTGTTGTTTTTATTTTAATTTAAAGGCCGTTATTTATGGCGCAAACGTTATTGTCTCTTTTGAAGAGGCCTCATGGACTAGCATAGTTGAAGCCATTAAGGTATTTAGAGGTCTATTAATTGGCCTCGCAGTTTTCTTTGTTTAAGCGAGATGAGTTCAAACTGCCGAAGACGCTGTTCGTAGCTGAGGTTATGTAGTTCTGAAATAATTTTCGTACCTTTACACTGTATTTTTTCCATCTTATTGATGCCTCGTTGTAGAATCGGTGACCATTGTTACACTGTATATTTTAGATGTGATCCGATTAGTGCTCTATATAGGGGTAACATTATATTCTTGGATTTGTAGTCAAAATTTCTTTCTACACACCAAAAATTCTACTTGCATTTTTCAAGCTGTTTTCTACTTACTTATCATGTTTCAGGTCTGTATTGACAGTGACACCAAGGCCCCTTAGTTGCTTTACTTTCTCGATTATTATATCGGTCCTTGAATGTTGAAAGTTTCGGTTGTTTTTACCAATGTGCATCAGTGAGCACTCTTCTCAATGTTGAAGCTTGTTTGCTAGGTTGCGGTCCAATGTAGTAGTCGGTTGAGGTCTGCTTGAGTGGTTATTCTGTATCGCTCAGTGAACGCTCTGTGTATCATTATTGGTGTCAAATCAGTGTTAGAGTATGTTGAATTAACGGTACGTTTTTCACAGTGCAAAATTTGTACCGAGGTAGCTAGCACATCCTCGTGCGCGAGCGAGCTGAGAAGACCCATTAAAAGTTGCGCGGAACACATTGGGCAGTTTGTTGCAGCGATAGTAGTTCTCTGATGTATTCTGGAAGTTTTGCGCAGATTATCTCTATGGGTGTGGAATTGGCCTGTGGCCGCTTATAGATATTGACATGAATTGTCGTCGGCCCTAAACGGAGAGAAAACTATGTGAGTAAAATTATGCACCGAGTATGCATTTCCCGTTCTCCCAAAATGGGTACACTTGGGTGCATAAATTTATGCGCTCGGTGTAAATTTATGCACTTTGACAATTTATTTACGCGCTTACACCTATTATACCAAACGCCCTGGTGCATTATATGTACGTTAGATTCTATATGATGAGAATGAATGACTACGGCAAAGAGTGATCATTGGATTAGCATATCGTACCGTATACAACTTAGTTACTACTTCGTTACTCTGTCGCCAGGCCAATGCTGCATTAGTTAATCTTTACACTGATTTACACCCTCGCCTAAGTAGGAATGACGTTGAGACGCACTCAAGTTAACTGAGCTTATACAATCGTGAGTGCGTAATGGGTAACTCAACCAATACAGTTGAACACGTCCTTCAAAACAAAGGAGTTGTTTCCTGTACATTTACGATCTGAATTTTCTAAATTTATTATCTATTTATTCTATTTATTTCTATTTATTCGAACTCAATTTTTAATGGCAAACAAATGCTTAAATCACTTGACAATTGAAAGAAACTTCACATGAAAGAATTACTTTCCGAATCACGCGAAAATGGCGGCATCGGCGGTGGTATCTGCGCTTGGGCGGCCAAAATTTTAGATGCCACGTGAAAAACCTACACTGGATGTGAATGAAGTCAAATTCTTCATATGAATATTCAATGTTGAAGGAAATATGCACCCGGGTGCATTTTATTGCGTTGGGTGCATAAAATGATCAATTTCCAAGCGCACACTAGTAGCAGCTCGTCCTGCCACGAGATGATGCATATTTTAATTATTAAATAACAAATTTATTGACTATGTTTTTATGTTTTCGAAGTTATTGATGCAAAATTACGTTTTAACGCAAAAATAACGTATTTATTAGAGGTATATTGTTTCATTATTAAAAAGGAAAGTATTTATGCGGCTTGAGTGCATAAATTTATGTGATCATTTCTCTCAGTGAAGCGGACATTGCGACCGCGTCTGCACTGGTGGTCAGCAAACACTGAAAGATGTCAATAAACTGCCAAATAAGCTGGGCCTATTTTACGCATGTGTAGAAGTTCTCTCAGTATTGGCGTTTCCTCTTTTCAGAAGGAAAATGCAAGTGTTCGTTCTTGGCAGTACATGCAAGTTTTATTTTGGTCCCAGGGGGTAATTTCAAATGCCCAGCGACTCCGGATTCGGATAACTTCTATTTCACTATGTTCCCGTGTTTGTGGATGTGTCGATAGATTTGATAATAATATACAATAGAATATTAAGCTGCTTAAAAGGTTTCGCCTCTATATGGTGTTAAGGCCCGTCCACACTATCAATCTTTGGAGCGAATTTTGTGTTTTTCAACTGTTTCACGTGAATTTCAACTGTTTCATTTTCGTGTTTCACGAACACGTACACGTCCTTCAATTTTAGTGAGTTTGTGTTTTTCAATGAGTTGGAAAACTCCGAACATAAAGTTTCATAGAAACAGCGAACCGTCGCTTGTTTATGTATTTTTGGTAATGAATATTTTATTTTATGGGAAACGATTATTTTGGTAATTTATTCGTTCCGCAATAGCTTGATATTGTCATATGAGACTATTTAAATTAAGGATTAGTTTAGTTTAGCATGAATGGTAGCTGGAAGCTCCATAAACAGTAGCTGGCAACCTGCTGGGATGACATTAGAAGATCGATGGCTTCAGATTCTTCAAACACGGGTAATAACGCCATTACTTATAAAAAATAGCACCTACATGAATGACAACTGCCAAGAAATAAAATTAAAATACTAGGATACATCAACTTTAGACACATATTCCAGGAGCCGTGTTGTTTGTTTACATTCTGCACTCGTACAACTTCATGCGGCCGAAACACTCTGGACACCATTCACCAGAGCTTGTGTTTTTGTTTGTGTTTTGGTGTGTTCCTGATTGAAGGAGAGTTTGACAGTGTAGACGTTGCTTTAAATGATTTCGGTAGGGGAGGCGTGAGCAACATGTGAGAAGGAGTAAGAGGTAGAGTCTTGAATCTTGAGATTGTATTCCATGCCTGCTTGAGATCGGAGATTCACAAGTTTTTTCAAGGCAGTAGGCTCAATGAACCTTTATTAATTCCAACACGTTTTACCGTTGGGTTTTCAATGCCTTACAACTACTGGCGTGGTGAGGGATGTGAGGAATGTGTGGTTTAAACTTCCTTTTCCAAGGGATGTACTCCCTGCTTACGTGAAAATGCCTTCGACTGAGCCGAGATTTGAACCAGGGTCCTCTCGGTTACGAGGCCAGCACGCTAGCAGTACGCCATGGAGCCCACAGAATCCGTGTACGCCAATGAACACGGATTCTGTTTTCCAGTTTAGCAAGCTGCTCGGTTTTCGAATGCTTATGACTTGCAGATGTCGATGAAACATATTTGCCTTTTGTTACCATCACAATCCTTTGAAAATAATTTCTATTTAACATAAATTATTCTACGTGTTGCTGTGTATTTGCATCGCGTTTCCGATGTAATTTTTCTACTTTTTCATGCTTGAAGTCTGTATCGCCTGTGTGTTAAGAATATAATTTTTTATATAAATTCCACTATTCACGCTGAATTCTACCGAGCTCTTCTTAATTCATGCCGCAACTTGTGTCTTTCAACCCATTGCCCTCCTTGGTGTACGCCAGGCTGTACACCACACACGTGCACATGTTCGCATGTTGCTGCGGGTGCTGCCTGGAAAGGTAGTCCAGTCTTGGATAATTTGGTGTTGTGGGGCAACTTTCTTAGAAAGGAAAATTGACCGTAGCCGCCGCACCTCTGAAGCGACGTCTACGCCGCTCAGGTCCCTGCCTGCACACCCTAATTCAGGAGAGCACTGAAATTTGTGTGGACTTATTGGGGCAAAGTAAATATCTGCACATCCGGACTTAGGCCAGCAGGCCTTGAGCAAAGTATGTAGGATCAATTTATACTTTACAATAAACACTGAGAGTTTTGTTATTCTGTACCCAACAGGTTTGCTTTCCACCTATAAGCTCATGATTACGTTAAGCTTATTTTATGAGATCATTTTTTGTACTTGATACATAAAATATTACACGTTAAGTAAAACACGACCATTTCTTGCCCAATAAAAAATATACAGAACTGTGAAGTTCTAAAAGAATCTGTATTGAGCTCCTAATTTCTAAAAGTTTATTTGTTTCAATTCATTGATAGTGTGAATGTCGAACAACATTCTTTGATGGGGGGCCGATTCTCGTGGAAGTAGGCAGTGACTGGTGACTCGAGTAGAGTCGTTGCTTAGCTTCACTGTGAAGATCGTTTTGATTGAGCGAAAGCAAAGTATAGCTTATTGTAAAGCAATTTTCCAGTGGGTTGTACGTTACTCGTTTTTTTCTCGTGCGGGGTTTGCCGAATTACCGTATCGCATTGCCGACGTCTTTATGTTGTTGACCTTTCCGCTATTCGAACAGGGATCTTTTGCCTTGGAGTTTGAAGTTCAATTTTTGAAAAGAGCTCATTTCATCTAGATTGAGGGGCTCGATCCCCAGTCTCGGGAGCTTCGCGGCGCTCGCAGCACTGCTCAAACGCCCTTTAGTTGAGCGGTGGCTGTACCAAAATATTCTAGCATCCCTTACAAAATATTATTTAACATTTAAAAGGACGTATTTACGTATGTGAATTTATGTGTGGAAATAGAATGATGTAATATATTCACCCGATGAAGATTTTGAAAAGTATCCCAGAATTTAAATTTTATTTTACAGTAAATTTGTGACTCATCAGTGATTCACAGATTAGGTAAAGTTCCTGCAAAAGTTGAACTTTTATTTTAGCAATGCTTGTGTTCGATATGAACGAGCCTTAGAATCTACTTAAAAGTACACAGTGCTTTTCAGTGAAATTTCATAGGAACTCTATGCTCTCTACTTGTGCGTTGATCAGTCAGTCGTCAATGAATTATAATTTAGCTTCATCCTAGGTATCAATCTACGTTACGAATTTTTTCTGTAACTTCTGTACAAGTAGAAGCCCTAAAGCAACGTGCTTGTTTCTGTTAGCGAAGCATTCATGATTGTGTGTTGCAGCAGTGCCCACCGCCTTCCCTCTTCAGTTGGTGCACGTACGAACTGCTTTCAGGCTTCCAAGCCTTTAAATTTTCTTCTACTGTACTTCTATGATAAAGTTGTACAATTAAGTGTTTATTGTGTGAGTCATGAACGCCATGTGCCTAATGTGTTTCGTTTGAACTTTTGTTTCGCTTTCGTTCAGTAATTTTTGCTTGAGATTCTCGAGCGGAAACGATGCATGTCATCCTACAAAGTTGTGGTGCTCCTATTCTTCAATCACTGTCGAGTCCTCACCGGCCTTGAAATCGCTCCTGCCGAGGCGCGTTTCCGTATTTCGATGCTCGTGTTACCGGGTTAAAGTTGAGGGCTCCTGACGACCATTGTTCATTTTGTGAGCTTGCATGCAGATCTGCGCAGCCGCGGCCTGGCAACTTCAATGATATTTAAAGATGCCTCCCGTGTTGGGTACGCGCGTACTACCGCGCTGCTCTGTCTGCCTTTTATCAGAACTCGTTTCCTATTGCAGCATTATTTTGTGGCTACCCTAATGATGCTTTTTACATCTTTACTGAAATCAGTGCAGCCCTAAGCAGTATTTAATTGATAGTTTATTTCCGGCCTATGTCGCGGTTGGAGCTGCACGCGACAAAATTCGGAATGGAATGTTCACTGCATCTGATTTCCGTTTTTTTTGGTGTCAATAACTTAGCATACATGTATGTTGCTTTTTTTACTCAATTTTGACGAAGTGTGTACAGTTTGAAAACATAACGTTTTTATATTACGTCCGTAAAAGAAGAGCATGGATAGGATTTCTGCAAACATTTTTGATTGATCTGAAAGTGCCCATCAAGTATCGAATTGATTTCAAGCGCTCCAATCGAAATCGTATGCACCACAATCTTTTATTCTGCCAGCGCAACGTATTCATCATCATCAAATGAGCTAAAAAGCTGTGGAGAGATTACGGTTGCTCTGGAAAATATAAAAGGATTATTGAGCAGTGCAGTCGAGCTGGGCAATGGAGGTGGTGCCCACCATTGTTACTTCATTGTGACTACCAAATACTCAGTCGCTCCTCAGCGGCATTACTAAATTTTCTCTCCCTTCTTTGCCGCATGACTTGGGTCGGCATCAGCGCTCACGCTCCTGATATGATAGCCTGTTCCTGTTCAGAGTTTGTTAATTAAGGCTTAATCAGCGCGTCATTAAGTGGGACTTAAGTCTGGTAATATAGTAGGTACTGAATTCTAATTTCCATACAAATTTACAGTACTGAAAACCACAAAACCATATCTAAGTATTGTTAAATTTTTGTCTACACAGTTACTAATGAGAAAATAAAAAAGCCCAGTACCCTTCACTAAAGCTCGAATAGCCTGACTATAAAATATCCCAGGGTGGGCTAAAGGCTCCCGGAATTCGATGAAGTTGAGCTGATTTTAGGCACGCGGCCTTCTTGTGAGTTCCTTTTCGGCCATCATAATTTTTTACCATTTTCTCCGGATCAGTTATAACAATCTAACGAAGCCCACATCTCTCGAGACTGAAAGGAAGGCTGCGTGTACGTCTCAGCCTCTTACCGCAATTTCTATCTTTTGAGAATTTATCAACTCGCTTACATTTCGTGTTGTATTCGCCGCGTGCCAAGCTCTCATTTCTGTCTCCAGCAAAGGAGTAGTCTTTCCTTGTTGTCGGCAAGCTGCGACGTATCTGCTGTTACTGGCCTGCTGCTCATTCTGCTGCTCATTCTTTTCTCTCTGACCCTTGGGTCCGCGCGTCCGGCCGTGATGACGGGTCCCGAGCTGTCGCTGCTTCTTTTTAATACTCGTCCCTCTAATCGTGGCACATTGTCCTAATGCTATGTGCAAATTGATTTGCATTGTGTCCTGTTTCTGCTTATCCATGTTGCTTGAGCTTAGGATTACGCAGTGAGTAAATTTCAGGCATTTTTTCTGTATCGGGTTTGACAATCCAAATATTTTCTAACATTTAGCTATCGATATCGGTGTGAAAATTGTCACTTACCTAGCTTCGAAGGTATATTTCATCGTTGTAAAGAGTATTTTGAGTACAATGAACTGACCACTATAGTATCGTGACCAGCATATCAACAGTTTTATGTGCCCGCTTTTTACTTTACTCTTTACTTAACGCTGCTTTAGAAATTTGTATTGAGTTCCAGTTTTGAAGGATAATTCGAGAATGCTACGGTACTGAACACTTCCGGTGCTTCATATGATTGACGTGCGAACTAACTTGACACACATATGTGACCTGCACAGGATCAAACCTTGAACCGTAACTCTATAATCGTTTATGCATTACACATTCATGTGAAATTCCAAGTTTAATAAAGGCTTGGAGCTCTATTCCAAGCAGTGTGTCATTGGAAATAATTTTCTGATGCTGTGCTTTTCTTAGTGGACGTATCTTACCCTCAGTTCAGCTTCCGGTAAAATACTCCTTAATGAGTAGGTAATTTATTCACTGTTGTTGAATACCCTTCCATCAATGTGAATAATAAAGTCAAAAGATTACTATTCTGACAAATTATTCTACACCTCAGAGTTTCGAGCAATTATTTGCTTCTTTTTCTAGATTTAGAGAAGAGAATGAAGCACGTGAGAATAAAGGAGGTATAAACACTCCTTTCTTCTTGAGTTCCAATAGAACGTACTGTAGTAAAGCGTAGAAGTGTAAAAGCTGTGTCAAGGGCTGCCGTGGAAAACCTCAGTCCGTGCAGTAGGAGAAGAAGACCTGTACGTGGAGGAAACTCGTGAAGGCGCGCAGCTGAGGCCCTCTGGGTACATCGCTAGCCACCTGCGCTTCCTCTCGCTGCCTCGTTACCGCAATTGGGCGTGCTCTCGTACCCATCTCTTTTGGGTCATGCGATATAGCGCTTGGTAATGCCTGAAAATAGACCACGTTCATTTTCTAGAGTTTGCTCGTTGCACTTCTTGTGTTTCCCTGTTGTCTTCTCACTAGCCAATTGCTCGCAACCTCGAACCCTCAGTAATATTCTTATCAAGCGCTCCTAGGATAATTTCTCAGTTCCCTGGATATATTTAACTTTGAGCAGATATAATTCCTCGTTTATCCTTGGTGAGGAAAAGAGAATCGTAGTCTCGAATAGCGAAAGTACTTGCGGCTGACTTTTCGGCGTGAGCAGCAGTCGCCACCGCGAGCTATGGATCAGATAGCTCGAGCTTACGAGTGTCGGGCTGGATGGAGCATGGCGGACTGGAAGCGTCAGTCCAGCACTTGCGCTGATGGCGCCGAGCGGTGGAGTGGTGTGCGGCTCCGGGCCTTCACGGTGTCTGTCTTGTCTCTGTGATTTTTTTGTGATGTGCTTAATATGCTTCTGATATAATTTAGTGGTTTTGTCATTATAAAGAGAGACGCGTATTTGAACAACAATGTGATGTTTTTATATTATGAGAATTTGGTTTCTTAACGTTTTGGTGCAAACTAAGGAGAAAAACAGGCTGTTTTCTGATATATTGCTGCAATAAGTGTTTTTTTTTGGGCAGAGATAGCGTAGTATAATCTGGTTGTTACGCTTGTCTCTTCAAGTGGACAAGTTACTGTGCTGGTTTACTCGAACTTGGAGGCTGCACAAAGTTGTGATTGCTTTTCAAGCTTTCGTTTATTACGTAATGTGTATTTTGAGTATCACTGTCTTGCAAACACAGGTCGTAAAATTCGGGTATCTAGACGGTATGGCCAACAGAAAAAGCGTAAACTAATTCACAACCTTACCACGGTGAGGACCAGGTAGCTTATTTATACCCGATGTGTATTTTTCTGCTCTATTGAAGTGAATTCCTCAAATTCTCGGTTAGAAATAGCTTGAAACAAGTTTACTTGTCCTTCATTGACCTCTCAGTCACATCACCCCCTCATGAGGCACGGGAAAGGATATTGGTTAGTTAGGTATGTTTATTTTATGCTATGGGGACTGAATTCCTGTTGTTCGCTGTTAAGTTACCTCAACTCTACCTAGGCCTTCCAGACGCGTCTTTCGTGCCGCTTTACGATTTTTACCATTTCCATGCTTCTTCGCTGATGATTTTTTATTTTTCTTCCTCTTGCTTCTTAACTTGCTGTTTCTATGCGCAGGGGAACCTATTTGGGAACATGCCTTGTGCATATATTCCCCGATCTCCAAACTCCACACTAAATCGTCTATTTTTGTTTAGTGCTAAATAGTGTGTTACCAAAGCACTGCTGTCTTTACTACTTAATCACTGCTACAACTCCTGTCTGATTATAGCCTCGGATCTTTTTTCTTAACGCTTAAACACACTCCATAATGCGCTTTTGGCTTCTAAGTAGCTTGGGGGGAAGAGTGGGGTAAATTTGTTATATTTCGTATGATGTGATCATTTCCACGATAAAATAAGCGATGAAAACAGAGCTGGCTTGACTTTTTCACACCTGAGTGTCTCTCGAAAATGCATGACGTATCGGCTTAGAAACATGGGACTGACGTTTTTCTTTCTATTGCATGTTGTCATCAAATCACGGTTGTACTCTATTAGGTTCTCGTTCTCATCGTAATTTACGGACATGGCATCCTAGGATGTGCGCTAAAGAGATTGCCGTTCACAATTTTGGGAATTTGACTGTTATAGGGGAAAATTTCGGGTCAAGCGACATCATACCTTAATCTTTGGTTGCCAAAATTTTCTTCGCCAATGTTAACACTCGTTGAGATCTCTACCACTGTTTAGGCTCAGTAATGGAAACGGTGGTTAAACTCCTCGGTGGAAGTGTAAATGTAATTATGCACTGGACGTTATGTCGTTTTGGAAACTCGAGATTCCATTTGATTGTTGTTGATGTCGGTGATTTCCCTCTTTGTTCATAACAATACGAAAATTGAAATTGATGGTGTTTAGTGGTTCGTAGAGTGTCAATCGCAGCAAAGAATTCAGTATTTTTTCGTATTGCGAACATAGAGCGCATCTTCAAGGTCAGTTGATAAAAAATCATTGAGCAGGGGCTGCAATCTGGCGCTCATTGCCTTGAATGCCCCATCAAAGGGCGGTCATTGCGTAATGAGTGCGGCAGTCGAGTTCGTCCAAAGCATCCACGAGCTTCGTGCAATGGGCTGCTCATGTGCTGACTAACGCGCCTGCAGCTTCTTAATCGACTTCGTTATGTAGCTGCCCTCCATCTCCATACGCTATTTCGAACGCTGTTCGAATAAGCTGTGCGCAATTAAATGGATAGGTCTCTAACGATGTCATTTGCTTTGAAATTTGTTCATTACGCGCAGAAACAGAGGAATTTTATTTCTGCACCACAATTTACACTCATCATTTTAGAAGTGAGTGCATATTCTTCATATACCACCATCAATCCTTCATAATTTTGCACAATATGAATACTGTTTAAATAACAAAACTTTGTAGGTTGTCCCTGCTTGTTTTGTTGGAATTTTAGAACTTTCAGATGTTTTGGTTATCTTGGATAAATTCCTTGAATAATTTTCCTAATCATTTATTTTTACTGTTGAGCGTTTTAGTTTTCTGTAGGGCAATGTATGAATTGTGTCTGTATCAGTTCAAGTAATTTTATTCATACTATCTAATGGACTATGGACTAACAATTTCAGATTTGGTGAATAATTGCTCTTCTCATACATGAATGTAATTCCATGACACGTGTTTTGACAATTCCCAATGATGAGGGAAACTCACATGAGCGCGTGGGTTTCATTCGATGGTGCAGGACACAACGCAATGTAGTGCGCTGTCTCAACGCGCATCTTCTGCTTCACCTGATGTGGCAAATTTAAAGGCAATTTTCAGAGCTAAAAATGACGATATTCTTAGGTAATAGTCATCCATTAACATTTGTTGAAAAACACGTTCTTGTTAATCAAATTTTGAGTTATTTCAAGAAAGTTATGAGGTGTAGCACTTAGTCGAAAGCTCCAAATTTATAGAATTTGTGTCGAGTGCGCGGATGTGAGGGTGTCGATGTCGCTGTGAACACTCTAGCGCTCGCCATGCCCATGCAGCGACTCCGCTTGTCAGAACCATCGTTTCAGTTTCCCAACCTTCCTGTCTCCTCTTCCTCTACGGTTCCTGTTAACCACCACCCTGTTAGCCGTCGCCTTTCTAAAAGGCTCAGCGATCCTCACTTACATCATTACTTGTCGAATCGAGCGTTGCCGCCCACACCTCCTGACCAGCTGCCGTTTGTACATTCTACTTCGCGACCCTCTGGATCTTCAACTGAACACTCGCCCTCGAAACCTGCCCCTTCTCGTACCGAGCGCTGCCCGAGACCAAAGGGCAATTGCACCGTGCGAGTGACCTCGAAAAAACGTAGAGCAGCGGCCCGTAGAACTTTGTCTGTGTCCGCCAGAACTTGCCCCGCCAAGTGGGAAGGATTCGAGGTTCGGGCATTTGGCGGCGCCCAAGGCGCTAGTAAGAGTAGTCGTCCTTTCGAAGTAAATTATGGAAGGCAGTACCCCGACGTAAATAACTTTCCTTTTGACGCGCATGTAAGTTCTATTTATTGTGTTCCTGATAGGTATACGACAAACTCCGGTGGTGTTGAGAAATGGCTTGGTGAAATAAGTGTTTGTCCTGGGTATAAATCTGACATCTCAAGGTCTAACCACAAGTCTACCGAGATTTATTGCCCAGATGCTGATAAAATTAACTGGAGAAAACCCGAATGGCACAAAAACAAAGATTCGCAAGCAAATGATCATCGTAACAGCTCAGAAGGAGACACAAGCGGCATCGAGTCGAATCAAACCGATCGATGTTACTCTGACAAAACTCTGAGCTTGGCCAGAGAAGGTGGAGTGTGCACTTCTGCTTACTGCAGTGATCTCAGTGCCGGGGTCGATTCCGTCATAGATTCTGGATCGTTTCACAATTCTTCGGTGAAAAGCGCAAACAGTGTGAACAAGAACACTACCTTTATTACTGGCAAGCAATTCAATCGACGGAAATCTTCTCCGTCTTGCATCGACAATCAAACCGGTGTACAAAGGGATAGTCGTAGAGCTATGAACAGCGGAGGCACATCATTTCTCAACTCGAACGAGTTAGACTTCCGAAGCTTGCATCGCAAGCATTCAAGTCCTGCTAACATTGGTCACACGTCGAATCCTCATCCAGCTCCCGGTGCTAGTCCAAACAAACCCACTTTTGTAACTCTTAGCATCAGACAAAACAGTTGCGCCACTTCAGGCTCAGAAGCTTTCTTCAACCTAGCGCTTCGCCCTGATGCGAGGTGTGACAGAATTACTCTCGTTCCAGCACCCGCTCACAACAAAGTCGCTCGATCTGCATCTTGCGCTGCTACGCTAGCCAGAAAACATTCTCTTGGTTATACTGCAGCTAATGGCAATATACAGTTGAAAAATAACTCACACGTATGTGTCCCCAAAATTTCACATCAACCGCCTACTGCATTCCTGACCATTCGTCCGTCTAAAGGTGGTGACCTTGTTCATGATGGAACATCACGTCAGGACGGGTCAAGAGTGACTCGCACGTGTAAATTGCCTTTGGCCAATCTAGCTGCTAGTGTTCGGCACCACCAAACTGTTAGTGCCAAGCGTTCTTTGATTGACGACTGGATAACAGACTGCCATGCTCAGAACAGTAATTACAATGGCGAGAATCTCTTCGCGTCTGGAAGTTTATATAATGGACCATCTGACGCGTGCGCTAAACTCTTGCATGAGAAAGTACAGAATGAACCAAAATCAATGACTGCCACCCATGGGCGAAGAAAAAGGAGTTCCCCATCGAAAACACAACTGCATGGAACCGTGAGTGATGCTGCTGCCGCCGCTTCTTCGTGGCAGTCGATCGAGCAGTTACCAGTGCGTGAAAGCGCTGCTCCTTATCGTACAAGCAGCCACACGGACTCGCAAACGGAACACTTGACGAGCGATGTTGCGGCTACCGATTGCGACGTACAGAAAAGAGAAATCGCAAGGCGTCCACGAAAAGGGAAGGTCGTTCGATCCAAGAGCACTGTCTATCCTCCGTCGTATTTGGTAAATCAAGCCCCGTACCTGGTCAGCAGTAAAAGCGTGGAGGAGGCCATAAATCCTCTAGTTTTGATAAATGCTTTGAAAAATCATAAAAATTTGGTGGGAGACAACACTGGCCCTGTTGACCGCGTTAATGGTGTTTTCGAATTAAGTGAAGCCGAAAATTCGCCTCCTCGTTACACGCAGACACCCATTAAGTCGGTGTTCGATCACCTCCCTGCGCACTCCACTTTGCCGGTCCACCGTCGTCAGCCTCAATTTCGCTCCATGGGATCACTACTCTTTAGCGAGAATGGGGACGCTGCGCACCATAATTTTGTGAAACCAAGCCTTATTCAAAATCCGGTTTCATGGCGTCCGGAATCTAGCAAACGAACATTTGCTGCACGACCTCACCGTTCCCAGTCCATGCGACACCCTGGGGAAGACAACATGCAGTCTGACGTGGAGGAAGTTCACTACAGCAACAACCCTCACCTTCTGTTATCTTCTTCTGTGTCTAATTTCACGCTGACCAGCGCTGGCCGCAGCAAGTTAGAACCTCCTCAGTTACCCCCACGCCCCAAACACCTCATGTGTCCAGAAGACCGAAGTCGAGGTGTCTCCAGCGAGTGGGTGTCTTCGTGGTGCCCAGGGTTGTGCCAGTGGGGAGTGAGGAGAAATAGCTGCGGGGGGACTGGTGAAAGTGAGGGAGCACTTGGTTTTGATGAGAAAAATGAAGAGTCTACAGGCATCGGAGGATCTGTCATGAAGATGTATAGAGGAACCATCAAGTCAGCCGTCAACTGTAAGTACTGACACGAACCACCTACATCTAGAATTGTTCTAAGTATGAGACATTTTCTTGATTCACTGATGAGCAGTGCTTCCATAGGATAGGATAATGACAAAGAAAATTTTAAAAATCATGGTCCGTATTTTTTAATGTTTTAAAGTGAAACTTTCGATATTGCTTGTATGGTATATTTGATTAATATATCAATTGCACTGAACAACTTCCTAGGAACATGAGCTCAATTTTAAGTATCATCCTGGGCTAAGTTAAAAGTGTGAAGCCGCATAAAGCTCCACATTATTGCGCATAATTTCATTATAAGTTTCGTCTCTAGGAAGAAATTCTTGTTTTTTTTAGATAATGTACTATGTAACTGGTTAAAAAGTCAGCTTTACAGTTGTTTCTCGTATTTATAACACGACTTAGCAGACGGACGCTCATGTGTACTATTTTTTCATTTTCAAACTTTTTGTACGTGGATTTTTGAGAATATGCTACGAGTGGAAACGTGGTAAGGTTTTATTAATTTTTCAGATCCCGTTTCTCGTTCGTATTGTAGGTTACGCTCTTCTGAATTACTATCAACACTACTTCTCTGTCCACAAATACGTGTGAAGTATTACTTGTATTAGCTGGTCGATTTTGACAAGTTCCATGAGTTATTTTCTAGAATTCTGTTGAACTTACTTTTTATGCCTCTTTCAATAATAGCATTTCCTTTTCCTATTGTTTTTATTAATCTCGCTTTGTTCGTTTGCTCACAAAAAAAGGGGTTTAATCGATTTTAGAGTACAATGACCGCGAGTTGTATGGAGCTCGGTACATGTCACGAACACGCTTGATGGGCTGGGCTACTTGGCGGTTCCCTGGTGGCGACCGTGCGCGCTTTCTTATGTTCCGAAATCATCAGTCTTTGCGTACTTTGCGTAGCTTGTCTTTCGAAATAATTGCCTGGGAACTTCCATAGCGGTCTCTACGCCTTTTTCCTTTACTGACGTGCTGGCACCGACCACAGTTCCCGCCTACTAGCATATCATACAGTAATTTATATCGGAATGAAGAGACCACCATCGGAATTTTTCTCTTAAAGATTAAAATTCTTGAAAGAATGGTAATCAACTCCTCTATTTTAAAAGGGCAGATTTTTTTAGGTGTAATGCTACTTCTGAAAGCGATCTTCCAATCCTCTTGAAGGCGAAGACGCGTATCTCTTCTACACTCCTTATTGATGAGTAATATCTCAAATAACTGAAGAAGTATGCTCGTTGTGTTTTTCGTTCGTATTTGTAGCGAAATTGGTGTTCCTTTAAACATCCCTTCATGCATGTAGCATAATTAACAATGCTCATTAAAGTGGTGTAGATGTAGTCTTCTAAGATTTGTATTTATTTTTTCTCTTTCTCAGTACCTCATTTAATGTGGAGGTTAGCCTTCTATACATCTGTCACGGACGATTTTCATCGTTTCCGATTTTTCTTGGTTCGTTTTTTTTTCAAATTGTTGACGATACGTGTTTTACTGTAAGTAGCGAAATGTACAACCGAAGACACTGAAAGTGGTGTGCTGGTGTGATGCCTTTTGTTCTCTGCAGATTGTGCTTATCAAGTGAGCGGAAACTGTAATATTACCATGGCCTCTACTATAATTCCAGTATACTGCCCTTCTCGATGAAATCCATATTTTTAAATCACTGTTTACCTCCTCGAGCGTTGGGGCTCCAAGTGCTCTGACTTTTACCGACAATTATGTTCGGAGTAAGGCTGCGTTTAGCTGGGTACGAAAAACTAGCTGCAGCTATATATATATATATATACATGCAACAAGGTTACATTTAGCGGTCTACGAAAATGTAGGTATTGCTCTATATTCCCATGTAATAAGGCGGCATTTAGCTGTGAACGAAAAACTAGCTGCAGTCTTATGTTCACATGCAATGAGGCACCATTTAGCTGCTTACGAAAAAATTGCTGGAACCTTATGTGTTCATGCAATAAGGCTCCATTTAACTTTGTGCGGTAATCTAGCAGCACTCTTATGAAAGTGGATTTTAAAATAAATATCTACGGTAAAGGGTTAAATCATTGCAGTGTTGAGGGATATGTAAAGCCCGACTTCATTCTTTTATCAGAAGCACTACCATAAGTTCAAGTAGTATTATCATTAACATCATCTGCTCATTTGAGGTCATGCTGACTAACATGGTGTGTTTGTTGGGGTATTGTCAATGAGCTTGAAAACATTTTCAGTGCAAAAAATTCTGATGGAAGTTGAGGGAGTTGACCAAAGAAGATAAGAAGATGATACCCTTTGAAAGTGTAGGTAGAAGAAGCGAACGTTGAATGGCTCCGAGTGTGTAATGAAAAACGTCGTTTGATGCTTGGTGTGCTAATGCCGATAAATTTTGATTTGTCAATCTGTTGATAAAATGAATTTGCTGGACTTGCTTTCACTTTGCCGTTCCGTGTAAGTTATTGTGAATTATTGTGTTAACATTGTTTCAAGTTGGTGGTAAGTTCTGGCGGAATATTTTTAAGGCCCATAACAAGCGTTCAGAAAACCCTTGTCGCAGTTACCGTGCTCAACTACTCTCGTTAGCGGCAGCAGGGTTTCTGATGAGTGCATAATTTTATTTTGTTTATGCATCTAAAGTTCTCTCAGTTTACATATAGGCCAAAACTGCAATTCTTGAAGTGTGGTCTTCGTTTCTTCTTTCATAAAGCCATCCTGGTGCACAGGGCTAATGCCCCCAGAAAGCGCAATATATGGCGCTAGGGTTAGTTAGGTTTGTCTATCATTTGCAATGGCGACTGGCGACCCCAGAGGTGAGTGTACCTCAGCTATAGATAGGCCTTTGGTATTTCTATCTTTCTTGCTCACTTTACGTCTTTGTATTTTCGTGTCTTTTTCGCTCATTATTCTAAACCTTTACTTTTTCTTCCTGCTCAACTTGTTGTTTCTGTGCGCAGAGAATCCTGTGTGGGAACACGCGTATGTATAAATTTCAGGCTCCTTACAGTCTATGCTAAATGGTCCCTATTTTTCACGCTCTTGAAATCACTTTTAATGGGGCTAGAAAGCCTTAAGCTAATTAAGTATTAATAATAATAATACACAGGAAAGCTAATTAGTTGACTGGCTCGTATGTGCATTTTTCTAGTCCATATTTTGTTAATATTAGTCGGTCTCTGGGACTTGTTTCTTGACTATCCTGTCCAATAAATCTGAAGAAAATCTAGTTTTTAGTTTTTTCGTACATATTTCAAATAAGGTAAATTGCATCATCCTATTTTTTAAGAATCGCCGAGCGACTCTTACGTTAGCACGTGACAGAGGATGGCTAATTAGGCCGATGCCACGTTCAGGTTTCGTTACTTCGTGGTCTGGGATGATCGACCATTTCTTTTGTTCACGAGCTCAAATTTTGTAGTGAGTTATTTTTATAGTTTCCGTGGAATATGAGAAAGCGCGGGAGTGCATTTTTTACTTGTACATTCATTCTCTGAATGTTTTTAGCAATTTGTGACGGCGTCGGAAAGTATTCATAGCGATCGCTTAATCTTACCATCTTGATCGGAAGACAATCCGTCCTTAGTGCTGAGATGAGAGCTGTGCCGGGATGTGCGACGCACCTTGAGCAGCGATGACCATGCCGGATAAAAACGACTAAGTTTACTGGTTCGAGCCTATCGGTATTACAAAATGTTTTTCGATGGAACATATTTTTTTCACATTTGAAAATCATGAAACATGATTTATATCTTGGTAAGTTTACATATCGAACGTCTTAAATGCGTTTACATAACAAATGAGGATTTTTGCTCATTATATTTACATTATAATTCGAGGGAACATGAATGGGACTGTGCCTGTGTTTGCAAGGTCTTGGAAGGCGTGTGAGGCATGATTTGCTTTACTATTTGCATGGAGAAGCTACTAATCTTCGCTATGATAGTAAGGTTTATGGCTTATTGAATGGTCCTGAGGGCTTGAACACAATAGGTCTTCCTTGTATGAAGATCTCTAGGGGTTCAAGACCATTTGGTTTGATCTACAATCATCAAGACCGTGCAATGAAAGGAAACCAGTGAAACCTATTGAAACTACCTTTGTAATTAAGAAGGAATTCACACAAAAATGAACTATTAAATATTATAGGTCAAGGCCTTCTATAATTTTTATTGACCGCCTTACTCAACAATGGAAAGGATAGTGGAGTTTTTGCCGTGCAATTACTCTGGTGTCGCAAACGCACGGAACTACGAAAGGATCCCGTCACTGGTGCCTTGTGTTTCCTCGTGAGGCAAAAACTGCAGCTGCTAAGCCCTCGTGTGCGAGGTGGTGTGGAGCAGGCGCCATCGTGATGAAGTCGCGTGTTGTGGGCGAGTACATTGGGTGCGTAGTAAGTCGTATACCATAAGTGTCGTTAACTGTAGTTCGAATTTGGTACGATTAATGAAGATATGCTGAAAGACAACGTTAAGGCTGCCTCTCGATGGGCAATTGTTTCTTCTATGTTTTTATTAAGCACTGTGGGGAAATGCGATCGCGAAATGTGGCAACAAGACTGGTGGAAGAAGTGTATTCCCAGTGCTGCTCAGTTTTTATCGTTAGCTTTCCCACATGTGCCTCTAGCCTTTCTGTGTGAACTGCGACCATCAGCTTGTCTCTTTTATCGTCTCTTAAGGTATGGCAAAAATCTACGCTAGATTACCTAATGGTTTCTGCATCAATCAAAGTTAGATACGCATTTTATGAGCTCTTCATGGATAGGAAAGGAGACGTGCCTGTTTCTCGTGTCTGTAGTCCACGGCATATCCAGCGGAGTGCACGCTGCTTTTCCGAACAAACGGAAAGTGGTACAAGATCAAGTCGCACGTTCGTAGCGTATGGGGGAGCATAACCTCGTATGCCTAATAGCTTAGACGTACGGCCGCGCTCTAAGGGGCACTGCGTATATATTTTTCGTGAGCTGTTAAATGCCTGTCAAGGACGTATGGAAAGGTCACGGAAATTACTGCACTGAGAGGTGGAGTTAGCCGTGACATGCAGTAGCAGTTCACCTGTAATTATAGGAAACTCTGCCGTTCGTTTGTTTCCGTCCCGCCCGCCAATGTAATGTCATTAGCGACACTGGCGTCCAGCGACTCCAAAACGACTGACCTCGGCCTTCCTTTGCTTACTGAGAACATGGTTTCTTCCCGAGGTAAGCCAATAAAAATCGCTTCCTATCGTTTAGGAAAGTAAAGTAGGCTTTGTGCTGCTGTTTTCTTACAATTTGTTCGGAATTTTAAACGAGCAAATGCCATCAGAAACGTTTTTCATTATTTTGTGCTAAAAATTTGTCGATGAAGTTGTATTTTATATGGCTGTTATTTCAAAATTGAAATACTTGAAGATATAAATCACTGTAACACAAAATCGTTTAATACCTCTAAAGAACGCGAAACAATTGTGGTGTATTGGACTGCCGTATTTCATGAGAATTTCTCGAATTTTTTCGCGTCATCCTTCAAAATGTGTAACGTATTAAATATTAGCGTATAGTCGTCAGTATTAATTGCCACTTTGAAAATATCTCTGCGGTACTGTTTCATTAACTCGTATGTCACCAGTAGAAGACCGAAGGTTAAGGTTGGGGACTCGGTGTTAAATTTGGTTTAAAACACAACTATACGAACATATCCGCGGAGCTGTTGTGCAGGGAAATCATTCGCAATTCATTCACTAGACATTAGAGTTTGTTCTTCCCACGAGGCTGATCCTCACTCAGCTGTACAGCGATGTCCTTCACATTTCTCTGTTTGCTCTGATGTTTTCGATCACTTCAGCTGAGAGAGGAACAGTTCTTGCGCTGCACTTCTTCATGTCCAAAAGAGCGCACAGGCGATTGTTGCAAGACTTCCCTGCGTAGTAAACGTCTATTCTTTTTTCTATACCCGATTATTAAGGGCGGCCGAAAATAGCTTAGTCTCTTCAAACGCAATTGAGTAAATCGCAAGGAAGTCACACGAGGGCTTCTTTTTAAGACTTCGTATTGTTAAAAAATGTACTGGTCGAGTAAAATTTATATTTTTCCACAGCTGTAGGCGTCCACGTGATGTTCTGTTTTTGCTCAACCCGCGACCCTGTGCTAAGCTGATCAATCACCGCAGGGAAACACACTTGAAATTCACTTACCAGGAAAAGTGGGCGATCGTTACAATACCTTCCTCACCTTGCGCTGGCGCTCCAGTAATGCGCAGTGTTGCCCAGTGGCGAGCCCCTCGACCAGGAAGCTGCTGAGGACTCGAGTCGCCTCGCTCTGGGGTACAAAAAACGCGCTACATCCTCTAAATAGTTCCTGTGACCGGCCTTGCGCCCAGCCCGCTAGAAGGCAAACTTTACATACACACATGCTCGCGCCGCTACTTCCCGGAGGAATGGACATAATTTCGCTTCTTTACTTGCCTTTAAAGACCGTGTGGTCTACTAGGAGCCTCTTGTCCACGCATTCTGAATTGAAACTCGTCCTAGATGATGTATTCTTATAAAAACGATTATTTAATGATTCTTCGAGACGTCGGGGAATAAGTGTTACACAGGGTCAGGCAAAATGATCTGACACATTTGTAGGTTAAATGATCATTTTGCCTGACCCTGTAGTATTAGGATTACATGACGTGTTTAGGGAAATCAAAAAGTACTGATCGTTGAGGTACATACCAGAGATGAAATGTAACCCGCCGATTGAGCTTCATGAGACATTATGTTTGCAAAAGTTTGCTCTTTTACGGGACATGCCGTTGCTTAGCTCGCTAGCATCTCGTAGGTTTAACTCACAAAACACGCATACACACGCACACACGTTCATCTTCAATGTCTGGTTAGATAAACATGTTTGTTTGCTTGATTTGCTATGTCTTGTGCAGTTCAGTATCACGAATACTGAGGCTCGAGTTCCGTAGCTATTCTTGGGTAAATTTGCCACTGTGTAGTTGTATTTTTGAGAACGCTCTCTCGAAAGGATGGCTTTAAATATGTCACTACAAAGTTGTGAGACACATTACGTTTTATATGCTGTGGCAGGAGGTCTCCACAATCGCTACATGTGCTACAGCATGCTTTACAGTTCCTGCACTTCGTGGGCATTTCGTTTTTGGAGAATATTCCCTGTGTAAAGTTCCTTGTAGGCTTGTCTAATTTGTTTAGGTTGTCTTGCACTGATAAGAAAAAGTTCTTCATTGAAAATCGGGATGTTGATTTTTATAATTTTCGAGGGTTTTGAGGGTTCTATAATATTACTGAGGTTAAAATTAAGGATGGTCAGATTTTAGGCTGAAGGTGTCACAATGGACGAGAACTGACTTTACTGCCGAAAACTTATAACCTGTCTCATTTTCGTGTGAAGTCGGCCATTATCGAAGCAGTGGTGCTATAATACCTATAAATGTACTTGCTTCCCTTTTTTGTGTGTATGTACTTATCTTGAAGACGTCACGGCAATATTCTGACAGTAAATGAGAGCACACCTGACAGTCTCATACAAAGTTTAATCGCTGGGTATTTGCTATTGAGAGATTTACAGTGGGTCAAATAGGAATTCGTAACGTACCAAGTAATTTACATTTTTCACTTTAAATATATTAAGGTAAAAAATCAGAAATGCCAAGTGCAATTTCTATCATTACCCAAAATAAGGATTTCATATTTTAACAACGCACTGCAGATATATGTCCGAGTTGTTGTGAAGGAAGTTGTTTTCAACTTGAAGATAAAATAAGGTTCGTTATGCATCGCTTGATACTTTTCTACCTGCTGAGGATGTCAGATTTGCGTGTCAACGGAGCGCAGAGTAGAGCACTGCTGTCGCTGCCTGTAACTGTGGTGGTGCAGGGACAGGGAGGGCCCGAGGCCGTGGGTTGTGGGGCCCGGGCCCAGCAAGTTCGGTGGCTGGTGCAGTGCGCTCCTCTCCATTACTGGGCGCTAAAATGAACGGCGCGGCGTGATGGCCACTAGATCGGATCTCGTGCTGACGTCGTAACGTTTGACGACCTTGCCGTGGTCCTTGTAGCTGCCGTAATGCCGTGGTCCTTGTTGCTGCCGTAATACTGTGGTCCTTGTAGCTGCCGTAATGCCGTGGTTCTTGTAGCTGCCGTAATGCCGTGATTTTTGTTTCTGCTCCGTAATGCCGTGGTTTTTGTTTCTGCTCCGTATTCAGGTGGCTGTTGATGCAATCATTATGCTGTAGTTGTGCTGTTGTAGTAAGTCCGTTTATCATCCTGTTGTACAAAATTTACTATGCTATGTTGATGATAAACCAGTGAACAAGAGGATTGTGTGAGCGTTTAAAATCCTTCTAATTTAATTTATGCCTGAATGTTGTATTTGAGGAACTTTGTCTCGATGGACTGATGCACTTGTTGGTGAAAATATTTGCTGTTTATTTACAGGATTGAGTAAACGAAAAGCGAGATTAGTAAATAGTTTTGATTGTACGTTTGAAAAATTAAGACCATTATTTTAAAGAACTTTTGTAGACTTCCAAGAAGCTTAGGAACAGAATCGAGAAAACAGGCGCGTTATGGTTAATTTTTTTACATCTTTGGTAATGGCTTCTGGAAAAATTTTCCGTATTTGAAATCATCTTCATGAAAATTTCTCCAGCTCGAGAAACGTCAATTTCACAATTATTTTTTTTTGTAAAAACGGACACTCGAGTTTCTGCTTCAACTCATTTCTTTCTGAAGATAAAACTAGCATTTGCTCCATCGTGTGGAAGACTTACAACTTGAACAACCCGCCCAGATTGTGTGAGTGGGGGAATGATGCAACTCGGAGTGTAAAGAAGCCAAAGGTTTTTGTATCGTGTTGCTCAAGTTGAGACTCTAACTTGGCTGAGGATGTAGCACACTAATTATGTCCAGTGAGTAAACTTGCAGCCAAGTTCCCAACTCACAACATCCAGAAACAATCCGTAAACTCGATTTGTCGCTCCGACGCACCCAGCTTTTACGAGATCGTCGGATTTGAGCGCTGCTCCGACCGTCCTTGTTTGTTGCTTCGTTAAATAGCTTTGGATTTATGGGGCCTTCTCTTACCGACTGCTGCGTCTTCAAATCTTCTATTTTCGTCATTTTTATCTAATAAAAGGTCTTCCTGGTACCGAGGTCGCTGGAGTAGTACACCCTTGTCTTACGCTAGAGTTGGGCACACGTGTAGGTCTCACGCTAGAGTTGTGCGCACGTGTAGGTCTCACGCTAGAGTTGTGCGCACGTGTAGGTCTCATGCTAGAGTTGTGCACACGTGTAGGTCTCACGCTAGAGTTGTGCACACGTGTAGGTCTCACGCTAGAGTTGTGCGCACGTGTAGGTCTCACGCTAGAGTTGTGCACACGTGTAGGTCTCACGCTAGAGTTGTGCACACGTGTAGGTCTCACGCTAGAGTTGTGCACACGTGTAGGTCTCACGCTAGAGTTGTGCACACGTGTAGGTCTCACGCTAGAGTTGTGCACACGTGTAGGTCTCACGCTAGAGTTGTGCACACGTGTAGGTCTCACGCTAGAGTTGTGCACACGTGTAGGTCTCACGCTAGAGTTGTGCACACGTGTAGGTCTCACGCTAGAGTTGTGCACACGTGTAGGTCTCACGCTAGAGTTGTGCACACGTGTAGGTCTCACGCTAGAGTTGTGCACACGTGTAGGTCTCACGCTAGAGTTGTGCACACGTGTAGGTCTCACGCTAGAGTTGTGCACACGTGTAGGTCTCACGCTAGAGTTGTGCACACGTGTAGGTCTCAGGCTAGAGTTGTGCACACGTGTAGGTCTCGCTAGTGTGATTCAGCTGCTTGATTTGTGATATAACTTATGAGGCTCTGTTTCTGTAGAACTACTACTGCTGGCTGCATTTCATGATTCCAGGGAAGAAAGTGTAGACAGTACACCATGTCCCCTGAGAGGAGACCTATAGTGTGCTCAGGACACTTTGAACTAGTTTACGCTATTACTCAGCTACGCAACCATTTGGTGTTTTACTTCTTTATTTGCAGTTGTTGTTTAATTTCTGTACAGTAATATTTGCATTAAAAAAATTCTTTTTCAAACAAATAGGATTTTCTGATTCGATAGAGAAGCTGGAAATTTTAAGGGACGATACTGGATGAAAAAAATCCATTTGACCTGCTCATTCGAAGCTTATTTTCATTACCGTTTTTTGGCCCCTCTGCAGATTAGTGTGTGGCGGAGGGCTGCTATCGTGTCGGGCCAACACCACCGCCTCAATTATCATCTTTACGAGCATTGAATTATATGGAAAAAATTTCTTCCACTCTTTATTGGTGGAGGATTTTTCTCCGCTGGATGAGGGAGAAGATCACGAATTTTTTCTTTGATCTGTTATTTCTGTGAATCAATTGTAAGCGTATTTGGATGGAAGCTCATTTTTTCCGTCTATAATTACTCATTATTCCGTTGCTTGGATGGCTGGTGTACGTAGTGCTCGTATCTTCACAGCACTTTCCATGAGCAGCGTCTTGGTTATGTCATGCGCAGGTTAATTTTGTGTGGCTCTCATGTTGCCTCTTCAATTCTGTCGTCCACATTTGTTGCGGTGAGTTTCATCACTGGCAGTTCTGCGGCGTGCCTCGCACACGTACTTCAGTGCGCCTCAATTAAAGCATATATCGTGAAACTGGTTCATCGCATTCACTGTGTGTGAGTGTACTAACGCATTATTCGGTGTTACTCAATTGGGTTCTCACGGCGCTGCAATTGTGTCGGTGAGAATCAGTTCGCGAATTAAGTTTCAGTACATGCCGTCCAGTTCTCCGTTTGCTCACACCGAGTCGCCTACATCAGCCGTGTAGGGAAATCCGAGATGCGTTTCTTCTCGTCTCCGCACTAGTGTTTGTCATTCATGGGGCCTGATGTCTCCTCGTGTTATTGCTAATTTTCCCCTGGCTTGATTGTTTTAATGGCGCGGAATGAGGTTTCTGCGTCTGCACGGCTCTAGTCTCCTCTCAGAAGATATTTATGGTCGGGTTGACTTGTTCTCTTTGGCGCCGGAGAAGTCTGGTGATCCCACTTGCTTAATTACAGCTTAGATTCTCTCCGGCTGAATAATAAGCTTTCTCTTAATCGATCTTGTCGAAGTTTAATTGCAGTATACTTTCATCGGTGCGAGTGATCCGACTTCAGTTTTCCGATGTGAGTAAATTGAGCGTCCTAGTGAATGTGGTCTGGGTTCTGGGTGCAGAAATTGTCTTCAGTGTGGTCTTAGCAAGACTTGAACGACTAGGGGACAGAAATTATTTATTTGAAATGATGAGCAACTCCAGTTCATACGTGGTACGAGAGATGTAAAATTAGATTTCATACCCTGTTTTTTTTGATAGGTAACTATGTGATGAGGTAGAGTGATTTAAAAAAAAAAAAAGTGTGGATAATACGGTGATGCCCTTCAATCCTTATTGAGCTCGCGAAAGGCTTGCTCGTCGGCAAGCTGTCTGTTGCAGGGTTTTGTTCCTAATACTCTTCAATATTGGATGTGAGACCAAGTATGCAGAATGTTGCTGTTTTAACAGTACCACAGCTCGATTTGGTGCGATGAGGGAAATGAAGACTGTAATGCAAGCAAGCATGTACGTACATGTGAGTGTCATGTCGTGACAGTTTCAGACCCTGGCAGACAAAGTCCCTACGCCCATCGGCGGTAGTTATTTTGCTGCATTTTAACCACTAGCGCTGAATACACGTCAAGCGATCAGTGACTCTTCTGAAGATCACTCTGCCAGGTTACTCTAAGTTGGCACTAGTAATTATTAATGGTAAGCATACCTAAGGACAGAATTAGTAAAAATGACGTAGGGCTTGTTCATTTATCTTGTCTGCTGGGCGATAAAACTACTAATTAACAGTGATCTCAGCTAGACCAAAACGATGGCAGTCTTCCTGCCACTTGATGCCCCTGCTTCTGAGCCCTAGTTCATCGTATTGGCCTGATCCAGTATTTCGTGCTTAATTTCATAGCTTATCTTGATGTGCTCGATTCTCGCTATTCTGTTGCTTCTTGGTACACGCTTGGGTGTTAGTGATGGACTAGTTCATGTCAGTTGTCTTGTACAAAAGCAGCACATTTCTTTAATTTTTGATTATTTTTGAACACTTTTGTTAACTTATCATTGTTTGTAAAGTTATTTTCGACTGGTGAGTTTCATGACCACGTTTGTCCCTCGTGCCTGCCACTTTTGTCCCCATTGATGACGCCAGCTGTTGGCGGGCACTGACAACAACGGCGCCGATGCCGAGCCGTACAGAGCTCGGCCGTGTCGCGGGCTTGTGCGTGCGACTCGTTCTGTGTAACTTGTATTACAATATCAATATTAACAATGTTTCAGCCTTGCCAGAATGTCATAGTCTCAATGTTCTACGTGTCGCGGTATCTGAAACCAATTATGTTTGTCTGGCTGCCTGTAAATTGGATTGTTCATCGATTGCTTTTAATGTCGACTTAATTTGGTGTGAATGTCTGTTGTGGCTAGTTTATTCTTTGGCGGGTATTTCAAAAATTAAGTTCTTTCAATCAATTCTCATCGAGTGTTACCACTGATGGAGATTGTTCTTCAGCGTTTCTTGGGAGACGGAGCGACTCCTGGAGGATAGGTGGATTACCGAGCTGTTCTTCTCTTGTAAACTAAAAATGAATCTGAAATACAAATGAACTTTATATCGAAACAGATTGAAATTCGAACTAAAGCTGGAACTTGTAAGATACTATCATATTGAAGGCAAGCTAGCAAAATAGTTTGAACGTTGAGGAATAGTATTTGGTATCAATACTTGTTAAAACTAGTGCGACCATAGAGTTTCACTGCTGAAATCACCGATGGGGGCAACTGTGGTAGAATTTGTTGAATAATGATAATCTTTCAATTTATTTTTCAAGGTTAGCCTTTTTTCAGGTGATGTTTTCGCTTGACAATACAGTTACTCCCAGCGTCGTAGCTACTGAGGCAAAAAATTCCTCAAACGAAAGAAACAAATCTTTTACGTCCCATTTCTTTGTTGCTGGGAGGTCTTCGTTGTCTCTTCCTGATGGCGATACCGAGTCCAGCATCGGCAGCCCTGCTCTAAAAAACAACTCCGTGGATGCCTTCACCATAAATCCTTGCCTTGGTGTTGCTAGCGGTGTTCTGGCATACTGCCCCCTCACTCATGTGGATGACCACATTCAGGGTTGCACCGTTGCCATTGTTATGTCAAAATGTGCGTGTAACAGCGAGTTGATAATTCAGTTGCACGATCCCTGAAAGTTCTTTTTATGAGGAGCAGCTCGTATGATCACAACTGCTGACCAACTCAGGTTGGGCACATCATGAGCATAATCTCTGGCGGCACTCGGAACTCGTACGTTGGACAAGTATAACCTAATGGTTACATGAAGCTTATGTGGCATTGTTCGTCTTGCTTGTGTGCCTCCCTTCCATCGTTAGGGAGTGTCTGAACTGACGTTAGTGGCGGTGATTGTATCTTTAAATATCATTTTCACTTAGCCATGAATCCCATATCAATTGTGTTACCACTTGAATTACGAGTTCAACCATCCCAAGTGAGCAGATCAGACGTTAAATGTCGGTTTATGAATTAGCGGTAAGAAGACATGTTTTCATATATGGTCGATCCATGTTGTGAAAAAGGATGGAGATGGAAGACTTGTGATGTAATGTTTTGGGGGCATGAAGAACTTGCAATTGCACCCCGTTTAAATCCAGTCAGTAGAAAGTAGCAATAGTCAGTGTAACGCTCTCATCCCCTTCATCATAATCGACGTTATTTTCTACTATAGTCATTCTGCAATGCCAATTTAAAAAGCTACACGGGTGCTAGGGGTTTGTATTTCTAAGTTTTTGAGCTCTAAGAGGGTTTCATGTTCATACATTATCCTTCTTGATTCTTTCGTTCCTTACGCAATAGGTAATTGCCATTGTAATGTACATGACATTTACTTCTTTGCTCTTTCATTTTCACATCTTCCCTAGGGTTGTTTTTACATTATTGAAAATAGTGTAAAACATCTGCCTGTTGTGTAAACTGGTAACCAGTCTTTCTTTTATTTTAATTTGTTTTGGAACTCTGCTCGTATTTCGTAATTGAAAACTTAAAAAATCTTCACTTAGTAAGAACGGTACATTTCGCGTTTACATACAGAATGCCATTGCTAGTGACAGCGTAACATCTCGTGTGACTCGTCCCTTTTTTTCGTGTTCAATTTTCACGTTTGCATTGTACTCCCGTTGCATGTGTAAAATTACGCGTGCATGGTTGTTGATACCGTGTTCTCATTGGTATCGATAAGAAAGCCTTGATCGTTTTAATGTACGAAGCAAATTGTGCAGTGATTCGATAACAATGCTAATGATGAGTGATCGAGCGTGCATTAGCTGGTGCACGTGTCCCTCACAAGCACCGCATTGTCGTACAAGGCACACACGCGCGCTAGAAAGCATGCGCAACGAGCTCGTTAGCGCGCCACATCGCGGGCGCTGTGGGCGACCTACATCGCGCCGACCTATTCCTCCTATCTACTTCATGCGCTGCAGTTTGCGCTTCATACTCGCTTAAATGGCTGGCTCTTATGGCTGTTCTCCACGTTTGCCTAAATGGCAGGCTCATGTGGCTGCTCTCCACGTTTGCCTAAATGGCGGGGTGTTGTGGGTGCTCTCCATGTTTACCTGAATGGCGGGGTGTTGTGGCTGCTTTCCATGTTTACCTGAATGGCGGGGTGTTGTGGCTGCTCTACAATTTTCATAAATGGCGGAAGTTATAACTCTGTCCATGCTTTTCTAATTGAGTGATGATTGCTCACTTGCCAAATTCCTGGCCGTTTAGATTGCTTTATATTCTTATAATTACGAGAAGCCACTAATTGGGTACACTCAGCCTACATCTCTGTAAGATGCGGTTGTGTGCCGCTCATAAAATATAGCGGTGATCGTAAAATATCCAGGGTAGCTGTGATGTTATGCCTGGAATTCGCTTCTGTTGATATTTTAGGCGTCATTTAAAATGGGGGAAC
Organism: Orchestia grillus; assembly: GCA_014899125.1. Taxonomy (NCBI): domain Eukaryota; kingdom Metazoa; phylum Arthropoda; class Malacostraca; order Amphipoda; family Talitridae; genus Orchestia; species Orchestia grillus. Next base: position 1,605 of record VOMN01066565.1, on the reverse strand, counting down.
TTAGCTGCTAATGTTCACGTGAACAAATGCATTAAAATACTGCTTGCGTGAAGACGTAAGAGTTTTCATGTAGAAACGCCAATTTTTCACCTTTGGTCCGATCTGCATGCTGAAATGGCGTCATCGTCCCGCACGAGAAAGCTATTCGTTTTTGAAATATTCGCATTCAGCTGAGCTTCTAACTGCTATATTCTGTTCATTTTAAACACTTTGAATTCGTTCGTTACATGCCTCTAATGCGTGGAGCGATTCTGAGAGATAAATTAGATGGCTTGCGTTTGTACGCCCTGTCGGTCCGCCGAGACGGGCGCCAGCTCCGCTTGCTGCACTCTGGTCCCGCGGCGGTGAACTAACGCGTGCCCTAGCTGCGCTGTCCTCCTGTGGGTCATTTTACCCTTTGGAAAATGGCACATCGTTGTAAGCTTGGTAAGAAATAATGCTGAATGACTTCTGTTCTCCAGCTGCTTACTAACCTCTACAAAGTAAGGAAGATTTTCTCACACGGAATGAAGTATCTTACGTAGTTTCGTCATATGTGTATTAAGTCGCTACCATTTGTAATGATACCTAGCGTTGACGTTTCCTAGTTTGAGTAGATAGCGTGAAATTACGTGTTTAGTATTCTGTTGTTATAAAATTGTTTCCTTCCGTAGAGTGCTTTTGAAATGTGTGTAGTGCTCGTTACTACATTGAATTTTTGTGATATTTTACTCTGATTGCTGAAGTAGATCGCCCCGCGGCTTGCTCTGCCGTTACGCAACTCCTTTAAGCTCGCCGATGCGACTCCTCTAATGGACTGAGGCGACCTCGAATTTCGTCAGTTGTTTTCAATGTTTAACTTGGAAATGTATCTACTTCCATTGTGCCTCACTCAGAATTCATGTCACGAGATTTTTCCCTTTTTTCTACTTGATTCCTTTTGATGACGCAGTTGTAAATGTTCCCATTCTCTCTATGAATTTACCCAAGTAAAGAATGAAGTCCATCCTAGAATCTGCAATCACTTCTCCAACTAACCCGAGCTATTTGTTACAAAACTTGAATTTTATTCCTTCCGTCGCCCAGTAAAACTCTTTTTAATTTGCTGCGTCGGTTTGCTTTTGGCTTTGCTTCCCGTATGTCCCTCGATTTTTATCAGTTTTGGTGTCCAATTCTCGTTTCGCTGTCCCTTTTAAGGCCGGTGTGCTCAGATCAGAGTCTCTGGAAAGGGGAAGTTCTGACCCGTTTTGGTGCAATTGCGAATGGCGGCCAAAAAGTGAAGCGTGCGGTCGTTAAAGTGCCCGCTCCCCCTCGCCTCCGTATCTAGGCTACTGACGTTTCTGGTGGGCCACCTGTGAAAGCGCCAAATGGCGTTGCCTGGACCTAACTCCAAACTGGTCTCCGCTGTTATTTGTAGCGCGTACAAAAGTTAGCTACGTGTGTAGAAGTTCGTGCTGATGTTAGCGTGCGCGCGTTGATGCACGGCCGAAATGTTTACTCAGTAGTGAATGGAGTTGATGTATTGAACGTGCAGCTGAATGATTTTGACAATATCGGGCCTCTATTGACCATGTGTAGTAACCAGTAAATATCTCAGAAGAAACTTTGAAATTTAAATTTCCTAAC
>VOMN01066553.1:0-18469 GCA_014899125.1 Orchestia grillus | reverse complement strand
CTTGACTTATTTTAAATAGAAATTAAAAAGGTGTAGTACGAAATTGTTCGTCAGTTACATGCGGAATATTCACGCCAGGTTAAAATCTCCAACTTTGTGTCCTAATTAAGGCAGAATTGGTCCGCTAATGAGGAATTAAATCATATTAACGGTAATTGCATAACTATCTACAAAGACGATTGGATGATTCATAAGAGAATAATTTTCAATTTGAACGACACCTCAAGTTGAGGGCTACATTTTGCCATGAAAACTAAACTGTAATTTAGGCGTCGTGATGTTGTGCGTGAGTGCACCTTATTTTGTGAGCTGCCGAGTCTCTGTGAACTAGAGTGTAACTTGTGAGCTGCTGAGTCTCGGTAAACTAGAGTGTAACTTGTGAGCTGCTGAGTCTCTGTAAACTAGAGTGTAACTTGTGAGCTGCTGAGTTTCTGTAAACTAGAGTGTAATTTTGTGAGCTGCTGAGTCTCTGTTAACTAGAGTGTAACTTGTGAGCTGCTGAGTCTCTGTTAACTAGAGTGTAATTTGTGAGCTGCTGAGTCTCTGTAATCTTAAGTTTAATTTGCAGGCTGTGTGACTGAATGTAATGTACAGTGGACTGTAACCTACAGTTTAGTGACAACACTCCATGTGCCTGGAGTCTTGATGTAACATGAACTGTAATCTACAGTTAAGTGACAATACTTTGTGTCCCTGGATGCAACATGGACTGTAATCTACTTTTTCTTCGTTTAATCTGGAATTTGGGTAACTCAGTGTAATACAGGTGGTAACGTAGTCTGCCTAGAGGCTTCAATCTCATCATGCAGTCACCCAAAGAAAACCGAACCGTAACCGCCTAGCGCGATTGACCAATATTTCGAACTGAATTCCTTTCTCGTGCCTGACCGAGACTCGTTGGGTTGGGCAGGTGTGCCTGGGAGGCCAGTTCCAGAGGGACTCTTGCTTCAAGGACTCTGGCGGACCTGCGCAGATCACAGCCACCAAGCGAAAGCCTCCTTACGTGCAGGTGGGGCCCACAGAACGCGTCTGGGGTGTTGCGGTGGTTGTGGTGGGCGGTGACGTGAGCGCTAGCACTGGGTGTGGCAAACTGATCGGTAACACTGGGTGTTGCAAAATGATCGCTAACACTGGGTGTGGCAAACTGATCGCTAACACTGGGTGTGGCAAAATGATCGCTAACACTGGGTGTGGCAAAATGATCGCTAACACTGGGTGTGGCAAAATGATCGCTAACACTGGGTGTGGCAAAATGATCGCTAACACTGGGTGTGGCAAAATGATCGCTAACACTGGGTGTGGCAAAATGATCGCTAACACTGGGTGTGGCAAAATGATCGCTAACACTGGGTGTGGCAAAATGATCGCTAACACTGGGTGTGGCAAAATGATCGCTAACACTGGGTGTGGCAAAATGATCGCTAACACTGGGTGTGGCAAAATGATCGCTAACACTGGGTGTGGCAAAATGATCGCTAACACTGGGTGTGGCAAAATGATCGCTAACACTGGGTGTGGCAAAATGATCGCTAACACTGGGTGTGGCAAAATGATCGCTAACACTGGGTGTGGCAAAATGATCGCTAACACTGGGTGTGGCAAAATGATCGCTAACACTGGGTGTGGCAAAATGATCGCTAACACTGGGTGCAGTGAAATAATCTGACACGTTTGTTGGTGTAGTAAAAGTGAAATTCAGAAAAGAATCCACAAGAGCATTCTTATTGTATAAATATAACGCCAGCGAATTTTGTTCCGTTTCGTTTCAGTTTGAAACTATTTATGTTGGTTCATTATTTTGCTTCACTCTACCGCAACCTCTGCTACCTGTTCGATCTTTTGTCCTGCTCCTCCTACTTCACGTCTTCTTGGGTGCCTGTGCATGACTGTATCTCACGGCATGAAACTGGGGTGAAAAATACAAGAATATGCCACCTGGCTCTTTCCAGTTTCCATATTCTATTCTTATTGAAGAATATTCTATTATTCCTAATTCTATAGGCTTTGGGGTGCAGTGAACAGCGCGCTTGCCTTCTGTTCGGTAGGTCCCTGGTTCGATCCCGAGCGTGTGCTCAGGTTGATTTTACTACAGTTGCAGAGGGCCTCTCTTGATAGAGGAAGATTAAGGCCCTTACTCGCCACCGCACTCAGGTGACCTGTCACCTGTTGAAGGAAATTGGGGCAGACTGGCTCTGACCACGTCTCGATTGTCTCGCATTAATGACTCACACTCCCGCAGGTTGGGATTGTCTCGCATTAATGACTCACACTCCCGCAGGTTGGGATTGTCTCGCACTAATGACTCACACTCCCGCAGATTGGGATTGTCTCGTACGGAACCAAATTCTGCGGCGTAGAGAACGTGCCCGCCATCTACACGGACGTCACGCACTACCGCTCGTGGATCGTCAGTCAGCTGTCCCCTTAATTAAAGGTGTCTCGCCTGTGGGACACGTTTGTCTTGGGTGCTCTGGATCCACCTATGAAATATCAAACTATTTTTAACCTGTTTTACACATTTTTGTTTGGTGTTCAATGCTTCAATTCAAGCTCTTCTCCACGATGCGTCGTTTTATTACGCAAAAAGTTATTCAAAAACAGGAAAAGGTGATAATCCGTATGAGAAAATCCAGGAAACACGAATGAAGTACCAGCTCTCAACTGAGTTAATAAATTTTATTTTAAAAAACAAGCATTGTGTGACCGCGCGTTGGCTTACAGGAAAGAGATCGTGTGATTCACTTGTACAGAGGACAAGAAGGGAAAAATCTTTCCTTCAACAGAGTTGTCTTTCAGTACAACAGATTGGGTCTTTAACTGTTTTATTATAACCGACAAGAACCTGGACCCTCCTCACTTGAAACGGAGGGCACTACCCATTGCGCCATGGAGCCCAAAGGTGTTTGTGAGGAGGTAGTTAATTTATTTCTCAGTTGGAATGCATCTCGAAATAACCCAGGATGTTCATCGAAAATATTATGCGTTAAAAAATTACAAAAACCATTGTTTTTCTATAGCCTCTCTCTATTTTTTTCAGTCTTTGGATAATTTCATATGGTAAAAAAAATGCGTAACGAAGAAAAGATTAGGGCTATATTTTTGAATAGGTTTTGATCAAAGCGTAAAGAGTTTTAAGGTTTGTGTATTTAGCGTATCAAAAGTTAAAAGAAGATCTCGAGTAGCAGTGAAAAGCTCTGTTTGTTACACCTGTTCGCTATTAGAAGAATTATGCCGGACTTTTTTTTAGACGCCTATTAATATTCAGCAAAGCACTCGAGTTCTACCTGGAAAATTCCTGCTCCGTAGATGCCAAAATCTTGTGCAAATTATCATGTTTAACTCAACGTTATTTGCGGTTAGTTTTTTTATTTGACGACTCAAACAATATTCGGCACGATTGGGCGAAGACTCGTACAGCGTCTCTACAGCAGTGCTTTCATTCCGGGTTATTAACGGGGCATTTGTGTGAGGAGGTCTGTTACCAAGTCATACGAGAAAAAGTTTTTGCGTCGGTGTTTTGAAATTTGTGTTTGAATGTATATATAATAGTCTGTTTCACATCGCTCAAATACCATCACCATGCATGATGCTTCTTTGTTCATCATAGTCAGTAATTTTGTGTACCAGTCAATATAAATATTACAATTTTGTGTATTTAATTTACCTCAACCATATGAAGGAAATTATACAGAAATGTTCCACTGTTAAAACAAGCAAGTGACAATGAAGCATTCCATAACCTATAATGACAAAGACGTGGTCTCGTCTAATCACAAGCAACTACCTTGGTTCGCAACGCAAAATTAGGAATAAGGAAAACAATATTAATTTACGGGGATCGGGACATTTTGTAAAAAGTTTTTCCCTATGGGACAGATGTGCTTTAAATTTGGCAGATTAAATTTAGGTAAGGTTGTTTTCTTGTAGAACTCGTATGCAAAGGTTGATTGACAATTCCGGAATATTCACACAAATTTTGTGATTCGAGCTAGGGTGCTCCCAATAGAGCAAGGCTTAGCTGCAACGGAAAAGATGCTGGTTCAATTCCTAGAATGAATAAAAAGAAATACATTGTAATGCTTGACAATATTTCAGAGCAAGAAGGTTACCGGATGTCTCAACAAACACTTACTCTGAGAACTTCACCGCGTTCACGTCTCTTTTACCAATCCACTCACGCACCGCGCTAGGGACGAGACACCAGCAGCAACAGACGCACAGGATGCATTAGCAGGATGCTGCGTAGAGAACGATAGTTCTAACTTTCACGCTTAATTTGAAGTTACATTTCTCATAACAGCTAATATAGCACATATATACTCTTTACATACTTATACACCCCTTTTAAATTCATAGCTCGTTTGGCTGAGCAGAAGCTAGTAGCATGTGCTATTTTTGAAGATAAGATAAAATTCAGTTAGAGAAACTTATCCTCGGATAAAGACAGGCAGCAAAGCAGAAAATTTCAGTACTTGAGAGTGTCCTTCTGTTTCCCAGAGGAAGAACTTAGTTTCTCATGTACGACCGTCACTCACAAGGGTAGTATCAACAGTTGATTGCTGTGAATTTCATGCCAAGAAACCGTGGTTCTGGAATAATGACCAATTAAGGTTAAATTTCGCGGTTGACTGACCAGTTACGGTTAAATTTTACGTATGAAATTTTATTCATGCCTAAAATCTTTTATTATGGAAAACTACTCATCCAAGGTAGGTTAAAGAAGTTAATAAACTACATGCAACCCTGTAAATCATTAAAATATTTTATATTTTAAATAATATACCAGAATATTTTATAATATTCTTCCTTGGTAACCCTGTTATTCAAGAGCGATAGTCATACCATTCACTAAAGTTGAGGCAAGAAAGGCTTGCACCAGCGCATAATCGGCACCGTGTGATGTAGGGGGGTAAGGGGGCCACCGAAAGGTAGCGGTCGATTGGAAAGAGACTTTATTCTTCAAACGCAAGTGATATCGTTGAGTTTTTCTATGAGCGGAACGCGTTACTGGTGCATCTACAAAGAGAGAGACAGTAGTAGTTCCATCTTAACCCTTAGCCTACTTTCTAATGATTGACCATCCTACCGATCTTGCCATTGATACTTCACGCTACAGGTAATCCTCATTATAGGTCATGATTGTTTATGCACTATTTTATTAATGTGTTCAAAAGTTTTCAGTTCCAGAGATTCCAAATATTGTGTTGGCTGATGAGCATGTTTTTAGAACACCTAGAACTAAAAGTTTAGAATATATACTTTTAAAAGGTGTCAGTTGTTATAATCCCTGTCAGAAAACAAAATTTATTGTGACACCAATATATAAAAAAATTGTTTCCCTACGTGAGCTTGAAGTGTGTATTGAAAAACAAAAAAAATATCTGAACTCGTACATATATCTATCATTTATAAAAACATCGTGTTTTTTATATTGGCTTACTTTTCGTTGGACAATCTGTTATAAAAATGTGAACCTTTGCGCAGTTGATGAATGCAAGTCTAAAATATTTCCTGCAGTGCGGTATGGCTGCGCGTCCGAGTGTGTTGATCGGCAGGTTGATGCAAGGGTTACGACTCGATCCCAACACCCTTCTTTCGTTAAAGATTTAATAACATGACTCAAAATACTGCCCTAAGAATATTTTTTAACAGGCTGGTATGATCATGATGTGTAATTGCTAAAGGTACTTCGAAGGACCTCGACAGATATCGGCCCTCATTCCAAGTTCAAGTTCCCAGGTCACACGGTTCAACATAGAATCGCAGACATTTAAAATCTCAGAACCACTGAAGAATAAAAGATCTTTACTGGTCTTTGTTTTTGTGAAACTATCTGCTGTCAAATATAATAATCAAAATGAAGGTTCTATTATCAGCTGAGCTGAGTAAAATTGTTACGAAATGGTCATATTATAATGTTTTTTCCTCGAATTCTTGAGGATAATGTACCAACCAATATGCTAAGGTTTTATATTTGTCATTAGGTGTGTGAACAATGTTCATGAATTTTTAACTGGACAGTCATCTGGGTAGTACCAGCTACTGTTAGGGGTTTAGGATAGCTCTGAAAGTAGAGTTTGAAGCCAGTTAATATTGATGGCATTTAAACTTTTAAAGAGTTTGGTTTGATAACATTGTGTTTAAACTCTCATTCAAAAATGTCTTATATTTTATGGTTGGAGAGGTCATGATTTCTTTATATGTTCAAATTTCTTTCATAGTTTTGTTGGTTCATATTTTACTTTACTACAGCCAGCTGGATAGAGCATCTCATTTATTGTATTGCCTGTACTGCTAGATAATTAACTGGAATTTTTTTTCTAACTGGCAGAAACTTATTTTCATTATGTTTATGAAAATGGAAAATTGCAAAAAAATAGTTGATATTGTACAACCTATGTCCTGCTCTTGTTCTTCCTCCTGGTACTATTAAGGTTATGGTAGGTTACATCAAGGTAGATTTGTATTAGTCATTTGACATAATGTAACATGATAATACTAGCTTTCAGAACCCGTAAAAATGTGGCCCAAATTTCAGTAGAGTTTGCATCATTACATTGTGTTAGTATGGGAAAGGGTTTGAATTTCTGTCAATAAAATTTTTCTGTGCTCTGAAACCTTTTGAAATAGGTTTTCATCACTTCTAAAAATAATTCCAATTCAATGACATCAAAGCAAAGGCTGTAAGATGAATAAAATGCTCTGTACAGTTAGCACCGGTAAAGTAAATATAACATTTTTATTTAATGAAAAGAGCAGAGGTATAACCCGTGTTCTCAGATTTATGATTCTTGAAAAGCTTTTATATTCTAACTAATTGACATGAATTCAGAGATTTCTTATTGATTGAAGTGTTTTACATTTTCTCTGAAAAACTAATTAAGTTGATGATTTGTTTGATTATTAATTGTTTGTCAGAAATGGGCCTTCTAATACTAAGTCAAGTAAATAATATATACATTTGTTATACTTGTTTATAAGATTTGATGAGTTTACTTGAAGCCTGTAAATATTCATATCAAATATTGCATTTTTTTCAGAGATTTGTTACACTTTTAGCTAGATTTAGCATTTAAATAGCCATGGACAAGGGAGGAGATCAACAAAACTATTACCCAACCCCTGTGGCTAATGCAGACAGTCATCAAGGGGGCCCTGGAGGCTTCCCACCACAGTCAGCTGGACCAAATCAACAGAAAAACTTCCCTGTAGCTTATGTAAATGTCTTTTATCAGTTTCAATCCTTGGTTGCTTAATTTAAAATTGTGATTTTGTAAAAACATATTCATTAATTGAAATCTATAAAACTAAATGGTTTAATATATTTTTCTGATTTCAAAGAATTGATTAGTATTGTGACATTATCTACCTATTTGGGCTTGAGGTTAATTAAATGCAAGTTTTTTTATTTTACAACAGGCACTTTTTCATATTTTATTTGAGATTTTTATAACTGTTAAGACTAGGAAAATTGAATTTTTTAATTACTGTTACAATAGTAATATGCAATGATTTTTAGAAAATATGATAATATAGTTATGATTGGAGAACAATTATTTATGGATGTGAAATTTTTTACTGCTAGACTTGACTGCATTGTTTTAGTATAAACTTGAGATTTTTTCATATGATTATATGATATAAACTGAGATCTTGATATAGCTGATAAATTTGTCATATTATTAAGCAAATATCATTTGCATTGCCATACTCCCTACAATATGCTTTAGCCTTTTGCAAAATGTTTGAGTGAGATATGACCTGAATTTTTGCTGGTTAGCTGTATTAGAAGCTTAAAATCTAGCTGTTCTTTAGTGGTAAAAATATACAGATCTTGGCACACTAGACCTTTGACTCTGAACAAAATAGTTTGAGTTCAAGTTGTTGGATTTTACTATATCAGAAGCCTTACCTATATTTATTTTTAACCCCAATTTACACTACTTATTTTGAATATGGATATTGCACTTTCAGAGTTTTACTCCAGAAGAGATGCGTGTGTTGAGGCAGTGTGGACGAGAATCTTTACTCTTCCGTTCCATTCCCTTTGCTACAGTTTCATCTTGCTTGGCCTACTATGGACTTGCCAAAGGTAGGTGCTTACTACACACACTTAGCCTGTAGATTTCTGATATTGAAAGTCTGTCATGCACATTTTTGTTTGTGATTCAAGCTCATTGGCATCAGATTACTAAGGTAAATAATTTAATGTAAGATTCATTGATAGTTGATAGTGTTAACAGTTTTTGTGGACATATTGCAAAATATAATTGTAATTGTTTGAGAAAATTTTTATTTTAATTGTGTTTTCAATTAATCAGAGTTGGTATGTCTTGCGCAGGTTACTTAAAGCCAAGTCCTACATTTGGCTTCTTCCCTAAGGTGACTATGGCTGCTGTTCTTGGTTATTTTGTTGGCAAGGTGTCATACCAGAAGCGGTGTGCAGATATGCTCATGCAGATACCCAACAGTAAGCTGGCTGAGGCCATCAAGAAGAACCGAGGCCTTGCCTCTTCATCTGAAGGGTGAGTTCTTCCTCTTGAACTTATTAAACATTCATTTCCTTGTTCAAATTAGAATAAAATGATCTAATGGTGGGTCATTTTGCAGGAAATATGTTAACATGGAAACTGATACTGTGCAGATTTCTTTGTGGCTTGAGCCCTGCGGGATTATGAAATAATTTTAGCTTAGAAAAGAAGTTCTCAAATTCTCTGATGAAGAATGACCAAGTTTATTGAAGGACAAGTTGAACAGGGAAACTAGAGACCCTCTGAAACTTCCTATCCATGCAACAGATAACTAGTGCTTAACCTAGCAACTGGATCATGCACACCAGAAGCTTGTATGGGTATTCTGGATGCTTGAGCCTATAGCCAGAGCAAGGTTTCCTGGCAGTTCTACCTCGTTACTCAATCTAAAGAAAGATTAACGATGATCTCTTACGGATACCTGGAGCATCAGCTCTGAAGTATTTTATTTTGAGTAGCAGATTATAAGTAATTACTCATTCTAAATTTGAAGAAAGTGTTGCTGATTTTCTCAAGTCATATGTAGTTTTAAATGTGTATTCTTTAGAGTCAGTGAACTTGAACTTTTTTCCTGCACAGTGTTGAAAGGCGTGTCAAAATTGACCCACTCAGGGGGCATAGAATAAGCCATAAGCAATAGGGTTAGGTTAGTTTGGTCTGTCTATCCTATGCTACGGCGACTGGCATCCTCAGGGGCCATTGTTAAGTTACCTCAGCTATAGCTATGCCTTTGAGACTTTTATCTTTTGTGCCCACTTTGCTTCTTTCCATTTTCACACCTTCTTTGCTGATGATTTTTTTTTCTTCCTCCTCTTTTTTAACTCGCTGGTTCTATGCTCAGGAAATTTTGTGTGGGAATGCACATGTGCATAGATTCCACATTTTCTGAAGTCCATTATAAATGGTCCCTTTTTTTTGCTCTAGAGCTTAAGATTGCCTTTGATGTGGCTAGGGAGCTTTAAACTAACTAATAAAATAAATAATCATAATGTCAAAATTGATTATATTGTAGGATAGAAGGCTGGAATGCATGAGAAGTTTAATTAATGCAATACAACATTGTTCACTGTTTTTTAGAACATGCATCATGGCTATTTAAAGATATAATTGGTCTGTTAACACGTTGGCCATGTTTAATGATGCAACAAATTGAAAGTGCTGGCAATAGGTTCAGGTCTTTTATTTACAGGTTCTGTGTGTTGGGTCAAAGAATTTGGAAATTTAAAAGACATGCATCAAGAAAAATTATGTTTTTATAAGTATGTACCATATATGTATACATAGCTTTTGTATAAAGTTATGCATGTACAACTATGGTGTGGATTGCGACCAGTGTGTTAAAATAAAATTTAGCAATTTAGCTAATTTCACTTGTAATTCTCTGTTGATAGATATAATAGCAGTAGTATAGATAGCAGCGCTTCAGTGACACACTATCTTGCATCAGAAGAGAAGAGACCATTAGGTAAGGGCTAAAGCTGAGGTAACCTTACAATGTCCTCTTGAGGAGGCTAGTCCCTATAGCATCAGACAGACGAACCTAACAGTATTACCTATGGCCTATCCTATGCCTCCTGATGGGGATAGATATAATTCAATATTAAATAATATAGATACAAAATTGATAATTCTGCATAACTCTCAAGTTATTACCGGCTGTAACCTTACGTATGGTACATTTGCAATTAGACTGTGACAAGCTTTGTTCAAAGCTAACAGTAGCTTTATGAAGCAGTCCAATGTTGTACCAATGACCCTTTATGGGTCAAGTGGGAGCACTCAAGATTGCCTGCTCTCCTGCCATGCCTTGATCGCTTCACTCTGTCCAGGGACCCAGAGCTGGCGATGGGCGGCAGCTCGCACGAAGTGTTCACCAGCATTCCCTCCAAGCCCATATTTGATGACCACAAGCCTGACGAGCGCGACAGGAATGAGGCGCTCGACGACTACCAGAGAGTCACTGACAGTAAGTCTTAATACTCCAGTGAATGACACTCTATGCGTCTGTCTTGCTCTCGCTGGTGGAGGGATTGTTCCCTCATAGACGCTTCTCGGCTTGCCACTGCAGTTTGAAGGAACTCGAAGGCGTGTAATGAGATTGTGGAATCCTGGTAAAAAAGTTTAAGCTAACGCGTTATCGTTAAGTTCACTGATTTTATTGAGTGTGTTAGTACACCAATAGTTGTTCTGTTCTCGGTAGATTTAGTTGCTATTAAACCAACCTCAATCAGTTTTGTTTCGTTTGTTGAGTTACCTTTCTTAGTAAAAGTATCGCCATTGATACCTTTATAAATAATAAAGCTCATGTCATAGTGTTATGTGAAAGTACCTTGTGTACCTTTATAACATCACCGGTGACTTGTCAAGTTACCTTTCCTCGAAATTTTCATTTGTAGTTTTGTTCAGGCAATCATTTTCTTATTCAGTGACAGTTTTCTGTAGCGCCAGAGAGGACTGAAATCAACACTGAATCGTAGGTACAACAGGTTTGCTCACTAGAACTACAGCAAGTTCTCGGACAAAGATCGATCTCCAACACGTTTCATGTGATGATGCAGTTTGGTTGGGAGTATAATGACCCACGTGTGACGTACATCACAGGAAATACATTGAATTTAATTCATACTTGTGTGCAGGGGAATGAATAGCTGAAACTAGAATTTCCTCACATGCAGAAATCGAAATAATTTGTTCGATGTCTTTAGGCTTGTCGGAGTACACGCTGCCCCCTCCCAGCTCCCCTGAGGCTCCCATCGCGAGCTACGACGATCGGCGGCGCCTCAACAGAGAGGAATACGCGTCCAAGATGCTGCAGAGACCTAGGACCCCGGCATCTGGTGAGTAGTTTATTGAGGCTGACATCTGGTGAGTAGTTTATTGAGGCTGACATCTGGTGAGTGTTTTATTGAGGCTGACATCTGGTGAGTGTTTTATTGAGGCTGGCATCTGGTGACTTGTTTTATTGAGGCTGGCATCTGGTGACTGTTGTTTTATTGAGGCTGGCATCTGGTGACTGTTGTTTTATTGAGGCTGGCATCTGGTGACTGTTGTTTTATTGAGGCTGGCATCTGGTGACTGTTGTTTTATTGAGGCTGGCATCTGGTGACTGTTGTTTTATTGAGGCTGGCATCTGGTGACTGTTGTTTTATTGAGGCTGGCATCTGGTGACTGTTGTTTTATTGAGGCTGGCATCTGGTGACTGTTGTTTTATTGAGGCTGGCATCTGGTGACTGTTGTTTTATTGAGGCTGGCATCTGGTGACTGTTGTTTTATTGAGGCTGGCATCTGGTGACTGTTGTTTTATTGAGGCTGGCATCTGGTGACTGTTGTTTTATTGAGGCTGGCATCTGGCGAGTGTTTTATTGTGGTTGGCATCTTGTAATTGTGTGTGACGCTATTGCAACTATGATTTGTTAACTGTTATTTTATTAGCATTGTTTAGTAAGTATGTGTTGTTCTATTGATGCTTTCGAGACTGGGGTGTAGCATGGCTAAGGTACAGAACCTCGTTGTAGCAGTAGTAATTTCCCGAGAAAGACAGGGGTTTCTTAGTCGTCTTGTCTTGGATTATGTACAAGTGTTGGGCTTCAACGTGTCTTGCGTTTTTAGATTGTCGGCTCATTATATATCTCTCCCAAGTGCTGGGGCTTCAAATGAAATATGATTTGCATCAAGTGAAACTTAATTCGCCACCTGGTATTTTAGAGATAAAACTGGACTTTGAGTAAATTTATTTTCATTTGATACAAATTTTTCTCGCTTGATACAACTGGATTTTCATTTGGTGCAAGTAAACTCTGACTTATATATGGAAAATTAAGTTTTATTTTGTGTTAATTGATATTCATTTGAGGCAAATTCATATTTTTTGGTAGATGTAAGTAAACTTGGAACAGCTATGGAACACTAAGCCAGTAATGGGCCATTTCACACCATGTAAAAATTACAATAATATGTTCCCTTTTAAATAACAACGCCTCTTTTTCTGAGATGAGAATTGCTCGTGGAAAAGAATAAGAAATATGCGCGTCGAGGATACTTAGGAGAAGGGAAAGGCAATCTGCGAGTGAGGGTTTGTGTGAGGATGAAGAGTGCGTTAATGCGTGGCTTATTTGCTGCCACCATCAGTGATAAGACCGTAACCAATTCTGGAGATTTTTGAAGCCTTTAAAACAAGGTTGTGTAAAATTTATGCATGCTTCACTTGAGAAAATGTATCACGAATACAGCATACTGACTGGGGTATGGCCATCAATTTATGCATTAAATGAGACTGATTTTAAATTAGCTTCATATTAGGCGAATTACTGATATTCTAAAGCGAGGTATGCATACGTGTGAGATACCCTGTATGTATATATAATATCCACTACCGTTGGCGACTTAGCAGAGCTTCTACATCTCACCTACCGCTTTAGTCTAGTAGCAAAAACAATGAAACGGCGAATAAATGTGGACGCGCAGCCAAATCGACCGAGTTTTTGAAGGTTCTATGTGTAGTTCCTCCGCTTGGAATGCGTTGATATGTGGAATTGCGAATCGGACACAAAAGGGAGCAATGCTGGGTTTTAATTGCGAATCGGACACAAAAGGGAGCAATGCTGGGTTTTCAAGAGCGTCTCCATTTCAGATCCAGCTCCACCTCCAGCTCCCTCTCGTCAAGGGGAACTTCCCCAGTCAAGACCAGGGGCCCCTACAGGGCGCCGCAACCAATACGGCGATATCGTCTACGACGAGTAACGTCGCCTATTTTGGTCGTGAATCTTCCGTGGGAAAAGCAGTTATTTGGGGAGAGGATTCTCGTTCAGTTCTCTTCATTTGAGAGTTGCTGAGGTTCCTGACGTTGCGCTGTTTGTTTTTCCTATGGTACGCTGCGAATGTCCAGGGTTTCGGCCTGGTGAAACCAACTTGATTTGTTCTTCCGTGTTTGTTACGGGCCGAACTGACTCATTTTGTGACGTATATCTTGGAGAAATACGCATACCTCACTGTAGAAACACCCACGTTATAACGAGTTTTACTGTTCGAGTCGTATACTGTGGGGCAATGGTGTTTTTACCAACCCTTAATACAATAATAATAATAATAGTAATTTGTATAGTAAACCTTCGTTGATTTCAACGATCTTTGTTACTTTTTCTGTTAGAGACGTTATAGAACGCCTCTGCTTGAGGGTCCCTTTGTGGTGTGCCTGAAGAGCATTTGCTTCCTTATTTTAGTGCCCGAATGTCAATAAATGAAGACGTTAATGTCTCTACTTCGTATGTAGCGTTTTTAAAAATTACCAGAAAAAGATGTTTTTTTGGGATTCTGGCCCTAAAAAGTTCACTCCGAGATACATTTTACACCTTTTACGCGAAAAAATGTAGCTTTTCGAAAGGAGAGCTATAGCGTCAAATCGTCGTTGCCTTTTGGTTTTATAGTAGTTTTTGGGTTGAAGTTGATCTCTGAAATTTTTTTATAAAATGTATTATCTGATGTAACTTACTTTAGAAATGCTATCAATTCCTTATTAAATCTCTGTTCTGTAGGTTTCGTTATTAATTGAAAGTTCTACGTCTTGGCTAGTCATATTCTTTGAATTTTATCCGTTTTGCGGTCGAGTCGCATGCGCCGACCTGACCTTGGGAAATGACCAGGTGCAGCATTTCACCCTTGTGTAATCGGCACGTTTCTCAAAAAAATCTTACGTTTCAATTTTAAAAACCTCCAGGTGTTTGAAGCGAGACTGGTTGATTAGATTCAACATGCGCTGCACTGGTGCGAGAAATCTTGATAATTCCGGTCCTGTGGTGCGTAACATTGCTTGTTGTATGTAAATCGGGAGAAAGTGTGGAACTGATTTTTATATTCTTTAGAGGAAAGATAACGCGTTATGTGAGGTGAATAAAAAACAATCGAAATTTTTTAAGATATTCGAGGTATCTGTTACGAAAGAAAACTCACACCGTATGGAAGGACATATGAAGTTTTGTTTCATAAGATGGATACCTAGAATATTATATGAAGTTTCGACCAGCGCTTTTGCATTACGCTGCATACCTTAGAGTTACTTAGACGTCTGATTTAGCCTTGTGAGTACTGCAGGGACACCTCAGTCCTGGCCCAAAATTTTCTGTGTTGCAATACCTTGGATATGTGTTGAGCTACAGGACTCGCGGAGCTCTTCTGGAAGACCAGCCAAACAATACAGGGACGCTTTGTGTCACAGTCAGATAACAATCTTTATGTCAGACACAATTGCGAGGTTGGATCACATCCAAACGACTACTTAAATGTTCATGACTCGAAGGCTTAGTCACAGGTTCTGTCTCACTGTGGTGCATGGCAAGTTTTTAAATAGGCCTTGTGTTCGTCGACTAATGCCTGTTTACTCTCCATTTTCCATTTATGTATTATTGTACGCGGGAAATAAATACTATGTGTGTTTGTAATGCAAAAGCAAGTCGCGCTCTTCATTCAACTGCAGTGAAAGTTCCTCTATCGTCGCTGGTGTTTGTTGTTGGTGTTCGGTAAACTGGCGTGTTTCATGGGGTCGCCCTGCAGCTGATACCAGCCGGCCTCCAGTCTTGTTAAATCCAATCCCGGCCAAGGAATGTTGTTAGAGATTTATATTATTGTTCTGAGATATGCTTTTGGGAAGAAGAAATGTATGTGTGTTGGGGAGGAAGGTTCATTCATGTTTTATAAATGAAGCTCTCATAGTTAAAAAGAATTGCTCAATCATTCATGTTGTTTGTGTGGGGGAAGGGGAAGGGGCTGCTAATGTTCCTCATGGGACAACGCTGTGTTTGTGTTGTCTGCTAAACACAAGGTGCTAACAGCAGGGTCGAATTTTTAGACCGGTTTGTGCTAGTCATTTGAATAGCTATTGGCATATTCAGAGGCAGATGCCTCACGCAGTGAGGTCAGTTCGCACGAGGGTTATAAATATGAAGATTATTTAACGACATGGAGCAGAATTGGAGTCTAATGTGAAACTAGAACGAGTCGACCTCTCAGGGGGGTAGGATGTTGCGAGTAACGATCGTGTCTATCCTCGTCAGCTCTGCGTAGAGTACCGCATTTCCTGCAGCCATCTCTGAGGACCCATCGCGGAATCAGCAGTACTGATACCGAGTCTTTTGTGGGTTTAGATCGCTAAATAAACATACTCTCTTCTACCTTTTGTGTCACTTGGAGTGAACTTTATATTTATAGTTATTAAAGTCACTGTTTGTGTGCCAATTGTAGTTGCCGTCACTTTTCTTGTTTACATTTTTAAGGGAGAGTGACGGCCTTTGTAAGTGGATTCGCCGTCTTGCACCGGGTGGGAGCCGGATGTAATATTTCGGTGATCAGTGATGCGAGTTCTGGAGTTCGCTAGGCTTTGCTGTGAGGCTGTACCGAGTAACGTGATGTGATGACTAACCTGTTGGCAGGGCGCGTGATTACTAGGGGGAAATTATAGACCGCGATCAAAACCCGATTAATTTCAAACTGAAGTTTTGGCGTCTGTGATCGTGTTCGTCGTAATTATGATACGCAAGTAAAACGAAATGCACATGAAAAAGGGCTGGTCATCCATTGAATGTCCAGGTGATTTTGACGCGTCAGCAATAGGGGAGCGTGGTCAAGTTCCTCTCGTTGCCACGATGCACGAATAAAATAAAATGCATGATGCTGTGAGGCATCATGCTGTGAGGCATCATGGCATCATTTACCTCTCAAATACACGAATATGATTGAAATTCACGATTTATGATTCCCGTATTTTATTTTCCATGTGATTATAATGACTTCCAATTTCGTGCGATGCGTACTTAAACATGTAATATTTTTGTTCAAATGTACTGCTTTTGAGGTGACGAGTGTTTATACTTGTGGTGTATTTCTCTTCGTAAATCATGTACAGGCGTCGTGTGGGTGGGCTGGTGTCGGGGAAAGCCTGCCGTCTCTTGCATTTCTCCCGAGTTTCGCGGACCATTTTTGACATGAGGCTTGCAGCGCAGTGTGGTCCAAGCGAAAATCTTCCTACATACATCGGTGTGGATGACGAGCTTTGTGTATCCTTTTTCTTTTTTGCGACGCTCGAAATTTAATTTTCTATGCTGTACTCCCAACTTCAACTCCATCATAGGTTCACCTTGAAAACTGAAAATGAACCTGAAGCTGAAAGTGGACTTGAAATAGAATCCGAGTCTCACTGTTAGATTCGCATGAACTGTGGTACTGATGGTTAAGCCCTAACTACACTGTACTAGTGTGTACGGGCACCTCGCCAAGAATGGCGGGATAAATGATGATTGTTCATAACGCCCTTTCATCTACGGTAAATCTCGTATGATATATAATTTCCTGTGTCACTGGTACACACTACCTTCGCTGACAGTCTCGCTGATTATAAGGAATATTTACCAGAGAATCTGGACCCGGGAGTTTTTCCTTGTTTAATTCCTGAGGATGAGGACACGAGTTAAGTAACACATCAAGGGTATTGTTAACATACATAATATACCGTTTGTTGGTTGCTTCCTTCGTCCCTCTTATCAATATTTCACAGGAAAATTTTCTCGTAGGTTGCTCTGCTATACTTGAATAGGATAATGTGTAATCTATTGAAAATGAATGTAATCTAAAGTAAACTAAATGGCTTATTTTACACCACAATGGGCCAGTACTTCGGTCAACTTGATTTGGTTATGAAAATTTGATATCAAAGGAAACGACGACGAACTTTTGCGGACCATAATGTTCCTCATTTGGAAAACTCTATTCATTTTAAAAATNATTTTAAAAATGGATATTAACAAGTCCGGTCATTTTTGACGGGTCGCTCGACTGAAGTGGTGGAAGAAGTAATGATGGAACACCCTTCAAATTAACACATGACTGTACTAAATGGTGATTTAAACTTGATGAAATATCGACGAAAGGAAGCTATTTGAACTAAAATTCAGAGCATAAACGAAATTGTTACGTTGGTTTAATTTTCGAAAAGTAATCGTAAAAACAGGATTTTGGGGTAAATTTAGTGGAAGTAAAACTAGCACACCCTACAAAAATTGTAAGTTGAAAATGTGTAAGTAAAAAAGAGTGCAAAAAACATCAGAACAGAATCAACTTTTATTTCTTCTGTTGCTATTGGAATGCTCATGCCTCGGATGCAATTACGCACCAGATTAAGACCTGAAGTAGATGAGATAAAAATAAAGGTGCTTTGTGTATGTCACGTTCCACCTGAAATCCTCCGAACATTTTAAGATTCAAGTTCAGTTTAATCAAATGAACGCCGGTCAACATGCCTCTAAACGCCGCCTGCGGGAAACATAAGGATTATTGATTTGCTGGAATCACAGAATTGCTTGTTTTATTTATATAAAGTCGCATAATTTCACACGCAGTTCAAACACTAAACCTAACCTTGCCCAACTATTACTAACACATTAAGATGACAGTCAGCCAGATATGCAGCCACATGTTCAACCTTGCACACTTTGAATGGGAAGTATTCATGTGAGCACTCGGCAGACGATTGGAATACGTTCTGCGCCGTCTCTTGGTGCTGACTTCACACCTCGGCGGAAGTCTCTCTTGTCGGACACGCAGAATTTCTGAAACGTGTTGGTGGTGTCGGTTTTTGATGGAGGTCAGCTGTCAGTTGATGGAGGTCAGCTCCGCATGACATTCATAGAGGTCAGTTGGCAGTTGATGGAGGTCAGCACCACATGACATTGAAGGTCAGTTGGCAGTTGATGGAGGTCAGCACTACATAACATTGAAGGTCAGTTGGCAGTTGATGGAGGTCAGCACCACATGCCATTGATAGAGGTCAGTTGGCAATTGATGGAGGTCAGTATCACATAGCAGTTGATGGAGGTCAGCACCACTAGGCATTGAAGGCCAGTTGGCAGTTGATGGAGGTCAGCACCACATGGCAGTTGATGGAGGTCAGCACC
>VOMN01066551.1:0-11646 GCA_014899125.1 Orchestia grillus | reverse complement strand
GGCTGATTCTGTATACTAAATATAACATTGGTATTTACATAATAGACTTACCAGTATAAAAGAGAGTATATTCCTTATTTAGACTCTTTACTTATAAAAATCATCCACGTGTTATTGAGCAGTATGCCAACGAAGCATAAAATACTTTTTTGAGAATTGGAAAAATAATGTGCACCTTTGTACCAAGAGTGCATCAACATTTTAGTGCCTACCTGAGCTAATTCAGCGCAACGCGTCCTTTAATAATAGTAATAATTGGTCAAGAATTGCGAAGGAAAACTTAAATAATTGACAGCAAAAGTGTTGCCGCTGCATCATACTTCGAGGGTACTTCAGGTAGACCAGAACTATCGGGCAGAAGAAAGATTTTCTACTCGAAATACACTTAACTCACATGAAAGTAAGTCATTTTATTTTAATTTGTGTTGAATTGTTATCTTCAGTTTAACAAAAATAATTTGGCATTTGTAGCTTTCTGTATTATGATACTAATATGCTACTTGAGAAGTTTCCAGATTATTTTACTCGCGATGCTTGCATATTGGTTGGGCTTGACACCAAAGTTGTACTTTCGAAATGTGATATGTGGTGTCCTTGATTGAAGTATTATCATTCGATCATTTTTGTTAATAGATTTTTCAATTTATTTAATTAAATATTCTGTGATCATATTGCGTCTTATTAACTTTGTTGCTAAAAAATGAGAGGGTAGTGAACCTTTCGACTTCATAGGATCATAGAGAAGTTTCAGTGTCAGTGACGCAGTTTTGGCAGTGAGCTTTCTTCTTTCAACTGATAAAATTGTTTAAATATTTAACCTTAATGAGTTAATAGTCAATTTGACCTTTCTAGCTAGCCTGAGTCTCAGTTGCATAGGATGGGTAATAGGGTTAGATGAGTTAAGTTTGCCTATCGTATGCTATGGGGACTGGCGACCTCAGCTATTGATAGACATTCGAGACTTCTGTCTTTCATGCCTACCTTGCTTTTTCGATTTCCATATCATCTTAGGTATTTCTTTTTTGCCTTTTCTTCTTCATTCTTAACCTGTTGTTTCTATGTGCTGGAGATCTTGTGTGGGAACACACCTCAATTGTGCGTAGATTCAACGTTCTCTTGAGTCCAAACCATACGGTCCTTCCTCTTTTGTAGTTCGAGTCATTGAAGCACTGTACTCTATACTACTACTAGTACTACTGCTACTACTACTTCTACTCTTATTATTACTACTATTTGTCTGACTAGTTTGGCTAACCTAATAAGTTAGCTTGCTTGTCCTCCAGTCCTGAGGTAAGTCAGACTCCTTACTACTCTAAAACCGCACTTGGTGCCATCAACTTCCAGTCTAAACAAGGGAACTTGAAATGTAGCTTAGTGATGAAAAATCTCATTCTTAAAATAAATTAAACCACGAAGGCTGGTAGAAATATCTTACTTCTAAAATATTTATCAAAATATATAGAGATTTTGAGTGTATTTGACACTCATCATCGGTGGTACCTTAGAAAAAACAAAAATTCACGCAGCTTAAAATATTGCTGAAATTAATAGCAGAAGTACAAAATGAGAGACAAATGACTAAACTCAAGTGCAAATGGAAAGAAAAGGTCAACTGTCCGCGATTAAAATTGGTGTCGAGCTCGCTCGATCGTTAGAGGAAGGTCCCTTTACGGATAATGATGTTCTCAATGCTGCTCAAATCTGCATTTTGAAGCTTGCTTTCAATATGGGGCGGTCTTGTGCAACTGCATGGTCTCTAATGTTGCTGTCAGGCGGTGAGGCCAGTGGCTCCCTTGTGTAGACTGATATGCCTTATCCTCCGCAGCGCCTGTGTGTCGGTGATGATGGCTTGGTCTCCCTCAGTAGAGGGAGATGGCTTGGTCTTCACATAAGTATACGCTGGCTACACGTGTACAGACTACGTTGCTTCCAAAACTGCAGGAATCATGTACTTTATGTGAAACAGGCTACCAATTGATCAATTATTGTCAAAAGATGGTTTAAATGTTATGTGAAGTGAACAAGCTTTGACTAAGGAACTTATTTGCTGGTTTATTTATCTATTTATCGAATATATGTAGATCGAATGTAGGGTATTGAACTGTAGATGATTTTCTTGCGTACGGTAAGATACTTTTGTTAATGATGAAAAATTGTATTGAAATATTCTTTTATTCTGTTTTCGGTGAGAGACCCTGGAAAACCGTAAGCGGTAAAAAATTCACGAAAAAAATCGATTTCAACATTAAAAAATTTCCAGTTGGAGCACAAATATTAGCTCTGCCAAAGAGACAACCAGACCCATTTTGTACTTAAAGGATATTGCACTGACATATTGCATGCCTAATTTGGTTCACGTTAGCCTCCGATACAGTTCGGGGGTAAAATAGTCCCTATCTTTTTTAATGGTAAGACCCAAGAGGGATACACAAGTTTTGCTTTCAACTTCGGAGGCAAATTTCATTGCCAGATGCTGAAAATTTAGTTGGGTCGAAAACTGTCCAGGGTCAAAATATGTTAGAAGCATCCCTCACATTTTCAACTTAAAGTCATTCAGTTGGCAGCCGCTGTAGATTTGAGGACTCTTGAGAGCGTCCTTGTCCGCACCTGCAGGCCTCCCTAACGACCGGGCGAGCTCGACACCACTTCAAATCGCCCACAATTAATCCTTTCTTACCATTTTCATTTGTGTTTAGTCATTTTTCTCTTACGTTGTACTTCAAGTAGCTATGAATCTGCTTTCTTAGCAGTTTAAGTTCCGTGATTTATTTTTCTTTCTCGGATACTGCTGATGATCAGTGGCGAATACGCTCGAAAGCTCTGTAGATTTTAATGGATATTTTAAAAACAAGGTATTTCTACCCAATTTCGTGATTTTATTCATTTTAAAATGTGACATAATTTTGTTTTATTTTCAGTTCAATCGGTCCCTCGTTCTAAATTAAAAGCAGATATGATATTTAACATGAGACAAACATGCACGTATCAAGCTCATCACCGCTTTTAAATATCGCTGAAAAGATCTCGTTTGTTTGCCAACATCAGGAGCATTTATGTTGTTCTAACCTGATTATTTTCGAAGTCATTAGGCTAAAATATGCACGCAAGTGGCTCCCTTCCTGAGAAAATATCACTTATAGAAATAATATGGTTTTAAACAGCCATTTGAACGCTGAATTCGAGCAACAGGAGTTCGAAATATTTTCAATATCGATTCATAAAATTACATATGTTAAATTTGCACCTTAGAACGCAGGGTTTGCATGAGATAGATGTCGGGTAACTTTTTAATTGTAAGCAAAATGACTTCATTTAGGCTTATAACTTAAATGAATCTATTCAAAGCATTGCGAGCTTATTCGCTGAATCTTTTGCTTCATAATATAACTCCAGAATCTTAAATGCTCTGTTTGCGCTAGAAATAGTTAAATAAAGGAAGTTCTATTGAATTCTTAACAATAGCAAATTTTAAATGCAAAGCGTAATATCCGATCTTTGAAGAATAAGAAAAAATCAAACTCTACTAAAACCTGTCGAAATCTACGGAAGTTCAGCTCTGGAACAGTTACAATTCTCACTGCTATTGAGCCAAGATATTCATTTTATGTTTCTTATATAGGTGTTTTTTGTATTTAATACATTTTTTCTTTAACGCATGATGCAGCTATCTGTTTGAAAAAAGTTTCACCATCAAGGTTATTTTCAAAGTCTCATCCCATAAGTTGTGTACCACCCGGTTGAAGGAATAACGAAAGTCTTACTAGTTTAAACTTTTGGGTAAAATATAATTTAATGTTATTATTCGGAAAAATCAATTTTTAAATACTTCCTTATGTTTTAAATTTGGGAAAATGTTTAATGAGACATTTGCATGCCATGCAAAATTAAACTACAGAAATGAATATTCTGTTTCAGTGTGGATGTGTTACGTAAACTCAAGAAGCAATAAATCTGCGTAGAGTGAATACTATCCTTAAAAAATCGTCTCAAACAATGTAGTAGAATTATATCATTACGATGTTCCAATAGGTATACCGAATCTTGCGTTCGTTACTGATTTTATATTGTATTAGAGAATATATCCTTAATTTCAACAGACCCAATTTACTCGAGTAACACTTAACGAAGCTTGCATTTACTTGATTCTCTGACAGTGGCTTACGAAATGGCAGGTGTCTCTGTGTCAGTTCTCTCAATACGTGAAGCTTCCTATGCTCTGCACACTAGAAGTTTCTACCAACTTTCGTTGTCTTTTGTCTTTTGCAGTTCCTTCACTGTCCAGGCGCTCCTCAAGAATGGCGCAGCAGAGGGAGAGGGAATGGAAGCATTTCTTTCACGTGAGTCATTATCTCGTTCACAAAAGCTATCACTAATTCGTATCACATGTGGGGAGAAATAGGTCGCGCAGGCATGCACGCATGCGTGTATTCGATGCGTAAATTTTGGTGTGAGAAAACAAAGAGAAATTGCAATTCTTTTTATTGCGACACTGCGGCACAGAAGTTCTTTTACCTCCACCTACGCGACTGGTTCACAGCGTCAGGTGACAACGCAGCGTATCCACAGCGGGCTTTTTAGAAAAAGAAAAGCTAGCGATGCTTCATTGTGATGCTCATATTGTTACGATGAACGTTGGTTCTACTCTTTCTTCATTAAATAATGGCGGTCTTGGCAGGGTGCCTACGACTGTTTCCTGCAAGTTCGGATCACGAGGAAATGTGTGAAAGGATCTTCCATACATTGGGTTATGATTACGTAAATTATTTGATATTGAAGGTGAAAGGTTGGGATAGCTGCACATATCGTAATCTGAATTACTCAAATTACGAGATTCTAGACACACATTTGTGCAACAACTTTTTTTATTTTCTTTAAATAAAACAGCTCTTTCGATGGAATACTTTATTTCCTTGGACTCCGTAGAACGTAAAGACAATTAGACAATCCGTTCAGGGAGGGCTTACATCACACCGCGGAAACGTGACGCCAAACAGTTCAATTGCGTTTCTGACAATACTCTTCTCAATGTTCATTCGGATGGTCAACAACGGAGGGCGTTTAGATGAGACTTCACAACCTTCACCTCGCTTTCACTGCATTGCGTAAACACTTTTAGAGCGAGGGACGATCTTAATTCGCCCACCATTATTCTAGCACTCGCATTTCTCATGTTTCACCCATTTCTGACAATAATTCGTTATCAGTAGGTGATGCAATAAGTTGGGGTAACGGTGCTAATTAATCTCAAATTTTTATACGAGTCAGTTCATAATGACACTCATAATTGAGCTAATGGGTGTCTGAAAAAATTTATTCAGTTACAATTTATTTTTTATATCCGAATACTTTATACAATTTTATCATTAAAACTCGATTGAATCGAGTGTTACCTTTTTTCTCCCGCATTACCCAACACAGCCCAAACATCACATTATCTCCCGCATTACCCAACACAGCACAAACATCACATTATCTCCCGCATTACCCAACACAGCACAAACATCACATTATCTCCCGTATTACCCAACACAGCACAAACATCACATTATCTCCCGCATTACCCAACACAGCACAAACATCACATTATCTCCCGTATTACCCAACACAGCACAAACATCACATTATCTCCCGTATTACCCAACACAGCACAAACATCACATTATCTCCCGTATTACCCAACACAGCACAAACATCACATTATCTCCCGCATTACCCAACACGGCACAAACATCACATTACCTCCAGTATTACCCAATACAGCACAAACATCACATTATCTCCCGTATTGCCCAACACAGCACAAAAATTACATTAGTTGGAAGAGTATTAAATCGGCTTTCCAGCTCAAACAATCTGGAATAAAGAGGGCATGTTGAATTGGGTAAATGAACATTAGTGCACGTATTCATTTATTTCAATGTGTTGTCGTCCCAATAATTCTGAACTTCCTCAAGCTTTTTCAATAACGTTCGGGTATCGTAAAACAAATTATAATACAAACAGTTTTTATGAAATATGTAACTATACAGAAATTCTTAAACTATTACGACTACACACAGTTCTTTTTAATCACGACTTTCCGAGAACTGAAGAAGTTCTCAGATACTAGTTTTAGCAGAATAAGAACCGTGAACACCCGCCGCAGCAGTGGACTCAAAAGTTTTGCCAGCGGCCAGTTCCTCAGGTACTCCAAATCTCTTCAGTAAGAGCTGATTCAAAGGTGTACTCTGAAATGACTGAGATGCGCCACCTATTGAGTAAGGGGAATTTCCCCTACCCGGTGAACTGAAATCCAAACCCACGGCACTAGGAACAGAGGGCGAGTTGAAGCCCCCTAGGCTCGACAATAAACTTAAAAAGTCCAGTCCTCCGATATCTACTCCACCCAAAGTGCTGGGAGTCGGGGAGATAGGCGACCTTCCCAGGGAACTTGGCAAGCCCAGGTTTGAGGCACTGAAATGTTGAGATGACGTGAAGTCTGCGTTACCAGCGTTAGGTAGATACGATGGTGGGTTCCATGGACCTAACCTGAGACTATCGAACCCCAGGAGCCCACTGGAACCGGATGAAAATGGTGAAGTTGGGGTGTGAGGGGAGTGAACGCTGAATGGCTTTGAAGGATTGAAATTATAACCCAATATGTTTTGGGGAAGTAACCTAGCTGGGCTGACTGGGACATTATGAAGCGAGCCAGTAAAATTTTGACTCAGGAAATGAAGAGGACTTTCTAATGAAGTTTCATTTTGTAATGATGTAGACTGATTTAATTCTGGATTCAATATATTCTGAATTAATTCTGGGTGGCCTGACTTAAAAGGCAAGGATTGGTTTTCGGCTTTCAAGAACGTTTTTTGAAGAACAGAGGTTTTATTCTTAATCTCCTCGGTTATGCCTTCATCATCGTTGCTCGTATTTACTTCTAGTGATGAATTCACGACCAATGAAATTACCTTCAAATCTTGGGAAGTAATAGAATCAGGTGAAGCATTCGGCTCATTATTTTCATTTACTGCCTCCGGTTGATCTGTTGTCACATTTGAAGAAGTACTTATTTTCACGGTATTATCAGGATTGTCGCTGCTAGCATGACTCTGCTCGTTGTTTGTCAGATTTTTAGTTGACGCTTGAACAATCGTAGAGTTCGTTGATACGTTGACGTCTGGAGACTTATTTGTTACGGAATTCGTCGTGTTTGAGCTTATATTATCTGAAATAATCTGATTAAACTTTGCAGAAATCTGATCTGAATTAGAATAAATCAAAGGATCTTTAATCTTAAATATGGGGTGAGATTTCCGAGTTCCACTTCCGGCATCTTGAGGGCCTCCAGTGGCCTCCAAATGAAGCGTCGATGTATCTGGCAAAATGATTCTTGGACGTCCTCTCCCGGGACTAGATGCTTCGGGTTGCAGGAGCTCTGCAAATTTATCGTCTCCTTCTGTCAGAGAGGAACCAACGTCGTCGTACTGTTCAGCATCCGTTTCCTACAAACAAAAAGAAATAAATCCATTAGATTATTCTGTTATTTCACTCCAAAAAGAATCTCTGTCACAGCAGTTTGAAATAATGCCCTGAAATTTGGGCGTACTACAACAAGAGGAGAAATAATTCAAAAGTGGAGTTCAGTGATTAATTATTTAAAGGAAATGTGGATAAATATATCAAAACTGAGACTGATTTTCTAACTGAGTTCTGTTCATTATCATCTCATGACGAAAGTAACTAGAAATTAAAAAGGTATATTAATATATTTGATTTCTATGTTCGTTTTAGGTATTCACTTACCAGTATCGATTGGTTTTTAGATGTTTTGTTGGAGGGTCGAGGTTTGTTCAGATTTGCTGTTATTGTAACCGAATGAGTTTGATTTTCAAATTCATTTGATTTGTGTAAAACTGGATCTGTAGAATTTCCCTCATGACTTTCGCGAACAGTAGAATTCGTTTCATAAGGTAACTTCAGAGGAGAATTTTCAGCATTGACGGTTTTGTTACTTGATTTTTTCATGAATTTTTGAAGTTGCTTAAGGAGAAAATCATAGCCACTGTTTTCCGAGCCACTTGCGGGGGCTTTTGGGATAGCAGTAGTCGATTTTACTTGCTCTGTGAAGGCATCGATAGCGCTGATTTCTGCCTCTTTTGTTCCTCCTTGAGCGATAGTACTGTTCCTGGGATACTCATTTGCCTCAGCATCTGACTTTTCACCTGCAACATTGGAGTTACTTTCTAAGAGATATGTTTGGTCGACCAAGCTTCGAAAGTTTTCAGAGGGGTAACTGTATCGAGTCGCGCTGCCCGGCTCATACACCCGCGGCAGTTTCCTAATTATTTCCTCTGCTGTGACTTCTCGCTTTGTGACGCCGTGTCTTTCAGTAGCTCGTTGTATTTCACGATCTGGTTTTGCGCTTGGCAGAGAGTGCTTTCTGAAGTTCGTTTGTTCTCGGTCCGAAGGGGAGGAGAGCCTCCGCTCCCCGCGGTAACCACCTTCTCTACTTGCATGAAGCGATGGTCTTCTGGTGGTTAAGAATAGCCAGCTTTCTTGAGTTGAAAAGCACCATTGTAAACCTGCAAACAAATTCAATTGATAGCGGATATATCATTCACATGTGACATTCCTGTACGATCATCAAAACTGGCGTATTAATTAAAATTCAGTACTTATTGACGCGCTATTGTGCAACACTTCATCAATGCTATCATGCTTGTGAGGCAATGTAAAATTTCCACCCGCTGAACTATGCAACAATACACCTCATTTTCACAAAATTCTAATGAATAATTTAAAAGAATACAAGAAAACAGAATGCAAAGAGCTATAGAAAACTGAATCATCGACGTTACTCGTTTAGAAGAGGGAAATTTTCGCCTCTCTCTCTCCGTTACATCTTATACAGCCTCATTTAAAGTCTTCTTTGTTTTGGAATGAGGAATTTCTTCCCAATGAATTCACATATTGAATACGATATATTGTTAGTTGATCGCTACGGAGCTGACGGCTTATATTTACTGACTAGTTTTGCATCTATCCAGTAAATATATCTCAAACACTAATCTAAAATGCTAAGGAACCGAGATTAGAACTTTTCGAAAATAGCAGTACAATGATCTTGTTACCTAATTAAAACCAATTCATTCGAAATCGAGAACATTAAACAAATATTTATTTTTAAACTGTTACATTACACCGTAGAATATCCAACACCTAGACAACAAAACACAATTTGTCAGCATAGATGAACTTCTGCCTTACGTACACTACGTACACACCAGCAACGACGAGGAAGAGACACAATTTCATCTTGCTGCGAGCGGTCACTCTTCGTCTTACTCAAAAACCCAACGAAGATTCATTAGATTCATTATTCTAACTGCTGTAAGATATGGTAAAGAAATGACCTCACGACCTGGACCAGCCGACAAATGACATCTTCAGGGGGCGGAGGAGCACAGACGCGTCTCTTGAGACAGTCACGTCTGAAAGGCGGTCTGGGAGCCTCAGACCGCCATTTTATACCTACTCCGAGGCCAAGTCAAAAAACTCATGCGTTTTAGTTATGGAACAAACTCAGAAGTGACTAAATTGAATTTTTATCGCTAGGTTTTTCATGATATGACATTCTTAACGAGGAATGCCCATATTTTTAAAGTACTAGGTTGAGCGTGGTTAATGAAATCAGTCATTTTACTTGGAATTCAAAGGCTTGCTTTTTTCCTTACCCTTTGCGGAATTATGTCATACGATTTATAGGTAAAACTACTGAAAAACGATGTCAAAATTATGACTATAAAAAGATTTTTAAAAGTAGTTTTAGAATTGAAAAATAAATCAACCTGGTTCCATTTCGCTCTCCTCCTGTCTCAATTCTGAACCAGCCACCGTTGCAAATAAATTCTCGTCGCAACCTTTGTCGCTCTGAACGTTGATTTAGAAAGGAAAAGAATTTCAAAATAGATAATTAGAATTGAAACTCTAGATGTTGAAGAAAAATAAGAAAGATAGGCGCTTCGTTAAAACATTCAATAAATGCTTTTTTGAACGAACCATTTAACCTAAAAGCATCAGGTCAAAAGTTGAAAGCTAACTCGCCAATTCAAGAAAATTTAGGAAGAAACTAATGAATTGCTCTTCATCGTGAAGCAAGGATAACAGGTCAGCAGAATTCAACCAAACCAACAAAAAATACTTTTAAATGTGTCTTCAACCATTTCCAAGCGGATGCATTTTGATCGATATGCTTCGGTGGAAAAAAATATATATTTCCTTCCAGATTCCTCAGAGGGCATAGAATAGGCCATAGGCAAAAGAGTTCATTAAGTTAGTTAGATTTGTCTATCCTGTGCTATGGGGATAGGCGTCCTCAGGGGACAGTTAGGTTACCTCATAAGCACCAGCTGGGCCATCACCACTTCTATCTTCCGTGCCCACTTTAGTTCTTTCTATTTTCATGCCTTCTTCACTGATTATTCGTTATCTTTCCTTCCTTTTCCTTTTTAAGTTGCTTTTTTATGCTCAGGAAACCATGTGTGGGAACACACTAATGTACAAATTCCATATTTTCTAAAGCCCGGGTTAAATGATTCCTTCTTCTTGCTTACTTAAAAAATGCTCCATGGCGTACTGGTGGCGTGATGGCCTCGCAGCATAGAGGACCTGGGTTCGAATCTCGGTTCAGGCAAGGAATTTCACGTAACCAGGGAGTACTTCCATTGGGAAAGGAAGTTTAAGCCACACATTCCTCACATCCCTCACCACGCCAGTAGTTGTAAGGCACTGAAAATCCAACGATAAAACATGTTAGAATTAATAAAGGTTCTTTGCTTTGGATTACATTTCACGTTGATAAGAAGTGTTTAGCTAATTAATGATCTAACATAGTTTGCTGCAAGAATGATATTTAAGCCAATCACAACATATTTGATTCAGAAACTTTATTTAAGCAGTCGTTTGATGGGTATTTAATGACTCCACTGTCCTGTGTGCGAGTTTAATCCCAAAGTGATAGTACGAAGTCTCGTTTGACAAAACATGCATAAGAATTACTGCATTAAAGAACTCAAATACAAAAAGATAAAATCAATTTAAAATATTGATTTGAAGTCGAAGCACACCTGACAATATTTTTTGCGCATGTCAGTTAGTATCTTAGTATAACATTCAACGTGGTGTAGAACTCGGTACGCAGTTTTGAAGTATGAAAAACTACTTTATTGCTCCTAAACGGAACGATATTTGAGCACCAACATTCTGAGTCCGATTTGCGATGCATCTGGTCGCAGTTTGTCATTTGGATGAAGTGTGTGACTACTTCTTTTCCTTTTCAGTATATTTGTGCCCTATGCATGTTTAAATGCATACCTATAATGAAGACTTTGAATTTAAATTAATTTGATTGATACGCAAGAATACAAAGGCTTTTCGAATTTGAATTTGTAAGCTGCACTGTAGGGTGTACAGTAAATGCTTCGAATTAAATGCTTATGATATTTTTATGCATGATGGTAGTTGTGAGACGAGAAATCACGATTGAGTGGGTTCCGTTTACTGTGAAACACCCTGTATTTGCATAATGCGCATTGCTTGAATTACGCGAAACGCCAATTTTATTTCCTTACATTCAGTACGAAATAAAAAACTGTTAGTTTTTTT
>VOMN01066546.1:0-12331 GCA_014899125.1 Orchestia grillus | reverse complement strand
AAATTGATTTACTGGTGGATCCTGGTGTCTTCTTCACACTACGTTGCACGAGTCTCATTTCTCTTTGGCTGATAGTCCTAAATTAACCTTTATCCCTCCGGGCCTTCCGATATTTAGGATTTTCTAAAAATCTGCTTATTGTTCTTGTGGCGCCCCAACATGATACCCATCTCATGGGTAGTATTTCCTTTAGTTATTTCTTTAATAATTCGGTTGCGTTCCTGCTCAGAAAGATCCTTTCCCCGCCCCATTTTAGCTACAAATATTAACTGACTAATATCTTTGTTCACCTGAAAAATATGAAAAATGATTGATTCAAAAACATGAGACAGCTCATTATTGAAAATTAGTATCTGACATTTGTTATACATTATCGATAAGTGTGCCAAGTTTCAGAACGATAGCTCAAACCGTTATTGAAATATGGACAAAAACCAATATTGACTATTATCTTGAGCCATACTGTATATGCAGCGATTTATTCATAAATATAGGTGCAACCATTGATAACAGCGTTCAAAATTACCCGAACTTTAATGATCACTAGCATTATCTTACTCCCTTATATCTATCTTACTCCCTTATATCTAAGCCCTTCTTTCTTTTTCACATCATCTTATCGCGAGGTGATAAACGGTATCAATACCTTGAAAAACAAGTCAAACGGAATTAAAATATTTACCGTAAAAGTATTTAAATCCATAGCTAACGTAATTTATGCCCATTCTCGCTTATCTGATCAATAAATCTTCCTCCTCTGGAATCTTCCTGGACACTGAAAACAGCAGAAGAAACTGCAATTTTCATAAACGACAGTAAACAGTGTATTAATAATTATACCTAATATTTGTCTCTCCAATATTTAGAATGATTTTTGAAAAATAGTGCAAGAAATTGTATTCATATCCTGAACAAAATTCGTATATATATAATATACAAAACAATCACTATGGAATAAAAGAAACTCGCCATCAGTGGTTCACTTCTTATCTCTCAAACTGTAAACAAATGGGTTGTGATCAGACACAAATTTAGATTTGCTAAATGAGACCCATGGTGTGTGCCACAAGGCTCAGTAATGGGACGCGTACTGTTTTTAATTTTCAATAATGATATAGTAAAATGCACTTCCTAATATAATTTCATACTTTGAGTGGATAATAGTGTCGTTTCATCGAGAATCTCCCCAAACAAAATTGAAGAATCAACTGATCAAATAAATCAAGAACTAAGACAAATTTTCATGCGGCCATCACCTGATTAAATGTGCAATAATGTAAGTAAACAAAATTCATTCTTTTCTTGTACAGAAAAATAATTTGGCTCTCGTAAACAACAATGGTGAACGGTATAACAGAGGCTATTGACCAGTTAAAGTTTCTGGGAATCGCCCTTACCAAGCATTTGACCTCCAGCGAATATACATCATTCCTTTGTAAAAATCTTTCGAAATCGATTGGTGTACTGTATGAAGTGAGAAATATATTGCCAAATGGTGCCTTAAAAATCCTACTTCATTTCCTTAGTAACCTATTTAGTCAATATGGAATCGAAGTATGGTATGGGACTAATGAAAAGAAAACGAACAAATTTTTTCTCAACAAAAGAGCCATAAGAGCTATTGCACGTCTGGAATACAATGAGTACACTAAAGACTGTTTTGAATGCATGGGAATTTTAAAATGGCCCGACGTTTATCAATTTTCGGAGGGAAAGTTTATAGTTAAAACTATTAAAAAACAGTGATAACAGTGATAAAAATCTCCATGCAACAATTTCTACCCTCTGTCCCCACAATCACGTAACCAGGAATTGTAATAAACCAGTACTTCCTTATTACTCACATGCGAAATCCCTTCACTGCATTCACTTTGCGACACTAAATTTTGTAATTCCATTCCACCTAATATACATCAAAAAACCTCATTTAAATAATTTAAAACTAATCTAGAAGCCTACCGTCTCTAGCTGTATTGAAGGGATATACGTAAGTTTGTGTAGGTCGACCTATGAGGATATATATTCAAATATGTGTATGTATGTCGTCCCTTACTCAATAGCTAACCCATACCATTTTGTACCCTAATTGGTAATTTCACGCTATTTCTCTCGCTGTATCAACGGAATGTACGTATGTCTGTGTACGTCGTCCTATATGGATGCACTAGTGTACTCAAATATGTGCATGTATGTAATCTCTTATTTCAATAGCAAATTGGCCCCATATTTATACCTTAACTTGTAATTTTAAGCCATTCATTCAGTTACTATACCTTACATAGCTGTGTGTAACTTTAAGCTGTTTTGTTTTTAATCATTGATGTGCCATAAATTGAGGGTCCTCCTTTCTATATACTTATAGGCTTCCTTAGAAGCCTTGTAGCTTATTTGGGCCCTCAAGTGGTGTATACTATAATTCAGTTTTTTGTCATTTGCACATCTGATTGTAGAACTGTGACCGATGTAAGTTGCTCGTGGTAAATAAATTTATAAATGTGTTACTAACATTTTTTTTGCTGATATCTAAATAAAAATGAACTGGGTGCAAAAATAAAACAAGGGAAAGAGTCTGTCATACTCATCTTTTTTGTTAGCAAAGTTGCTTAACACACTAACTTAGACTTTTTAACTGCCTATGGCACGGTTGATGTAGTATTTTTTCAGAGCTGAAATTAATTATATGTGATGGGACACCTGGTTCGTGTACAAATTGACATACAAAAAAGATAATGAAATCTAAAAATGGATAAAATGATATTATGTGTTTCTCTATTCCTGAAAAAACAAAGATGAAAATTTAATTGTATTGAAAAATAAATCATGATGAATTACACTACTTTAACGAACCAGGTCGTCAAGGGTTGAGTGGTCGCTTCATACCCCTCACATACATATATGAACGCACCCATTGACCTACAGAAGAAGTGAACAAAAAAAAAACACACAGGTTAAATTCAAACACATTCACTGTTGTACTGATTACACGGGAAATCAAATGTGCACAAATACACGGAGTGCACGGACACAGGTTGAGGACGCAATGTTCTGACTAACTTACGCACAAAGGCATAGAAACATCGCGAATTTTGTCAGTATTTGAACTGGGCAAAAACTGCATTTAAAGCGGGTTTCACGGGGAATAGAAAGTAACATCACAAAATTACAATAATCAAATTTAACACTCGGTAATCGTAACTTAAATACTCGGACGCATACAACTGTCATTTTTATTGAATTTAAATTACTATACCTCGTTGACCTCCAAATTTGACAAATAAGTACCACACTTTTCAACTTAAACAAAATTTTCCATGATAATCACCCTACTTTGCTTCAAATGCCGAGGCTGTGCAAATATATTTAAACATCGTCGTCCAACCTGAACCTCGACACTTGCAACATTTCGAGGATTATTTATGAGCTGACTCTGTGATGACACTTCTAACGTAGCTGCGGTGTTGTTGCATGAATTCAGTCTGACAGTAAATTCGGTGTGCTGGTCCGACGTAAGCGAGAGTTCTTGTGATCCTATCTCACGCTGAAGAGCACCCGACTTAGCTTTTCCAAGGTGTTCTCGACTCTAGTGTTAACGTTTATCGTTTCTTGATTGCTGCTCCTCTCAAATTGCTGAGATGATTTGGAAGAGTTATCCTGTGGTAATCGAAGTTATTGTGATGCGTTGGTGAGTTGAGCAGCACACCACGGCGGAGTCTATAGGTGTGACAGTTGTCTCTGAAACACAAGTTTTAAAAGAACTATCAAATTATGACAGGGCTCACCTCGCGTTCTATAGTCAAGGCTCATCTTCCTGCAGCAACCAAAATTGAAGTCCCCGGTCCTCGATCGCAAACTTTCCCACTTAGAAATAGGCTATGACTGGGTTGGTCGCTTTCCCATTTGCAGATCAAGTCTGATCGTCCTAAAATCTACTTCCGAGTCACGCCCTGTTTCACCCAGCTTAACTAATTGTAATTCTCTTTTACCTCTTGTGTTACGTTCGAGTGTCCGACGTTCTGCCTACAGTTTTCTGCCGGATGTGGCTGTTGAAATTTTCGCGGTTAACCCATTAGACCAGTCTTGAGGACCTTCCCATAAAGTTTCCTTCGAGCACCGCAGCCCCACTTCACTCTGACATTTTTGGAGATTTATGTGTTGCTCTCCGAACGAGAGCTCTCTGCCCGTGAGAAAGTTTATTCGTCAAATCTGTAAGATGTTGTGAGCGCTTCCATTTTCTGGTCTTCTTACCCCCAAGAATATTATATTCCTAATTTCATCACACATCGTTGAAATTAGACGAACGGAAAGAGAGTGTTTTAATATTACAACGGTTATTTTACGTATAACTATTATCTATAATATTTCATATGATAAATTTTAATGAGCAAACGTAAGATTTGAATTATATTTTGTCTTTCAGCTTACTCCTCATCACTGAAGATGCCTGTGTGGACAAGCTTCTCCCTGAGCGGAGCCCCAGGCGGCTCCTCGGAGCGCAACTGGACCAGTGACGTGAGGCTCGACTCCACTACCAGCGTCACCTGCGCAGACTACGACAGCCTCACCGACGCGGTCATGGCGCCTCTCTTTTATCCAGGTGCAAATTATGAATACTAAATGACGTTCAAGGGTCTCTCAAATATCGTATGACTAATGTCCTTCTCCTCTTTTCCTGGCATGATTTCTGAATATTTCACTTTTTTGAACAATGAAGTGATCAAGTTTTACAAATAAGTTTAGGTATATCAAACTATAAAAATTCACAAGTTTCTCCTAGTGGTTGATATGATTGAGCAACCATCCAGGTTTTTCATCGAACTCTTCACTGGAAATGTTGCCGTACCTGGTGAGCAATGCAATCCCGTCGACGGAGCAGCAGCAGCTGCGGTGGCAGGACCTGATGAGTCACCTGGTCGCACGTTGGCTGGGGGCTGGCAGCCTAAACCTCGTCGTGGGCCCCGCGTTCGACCTCGACGCTGACTCCATTGCTGATGTGTTCGACAGTACCGGGTGAGCTGCATTCAACGAGACCAGTCAGTCTTACCTGATCGAGACCGCTCACGTAGTCACTTACGGAATACATTCTTGCATCGTGCTTGCGTAGTAAGTATGCGTACATCGGTTTACAACTAAGAGTGCAGCATTGCTACTTGCTGTAGTGTTAAAAACTGTCGTTCACCTCACTTTGAGAAGAGATTTTTTATGGCTAATAAATTTAGGATTAATGAAACGCGTAGATGCATTCAAATTTACCGTTAGTGTTTCATATGAACATGCTCGGGAAATAGCATTTTAAAACTCACAGTGCGGCGGCCACTTGTTTTGAGATTGTTAATTTTCAAATTTTACTCATTAAACATTGTTAATTCAGGATATTAAAGCAAACTGTTTGCATTTAGGCTCAAGATTGTAGAATTTATGGTAACTCGTATTACACGTATCCACGACTTACGAAAATTCAAATTTGAATAAAATCTGTGGTATAAATATTGCAAGTTACACCATGAGGTGACGGTTATGAAACTTTGAGGGAAAATGTACAAATAGCAAACAATGGTATCAATACGGTATTAAACTTCTTGTCCAAAATATATTTCGAATTGTACACCACGTAGAGCCTGTAATACTTCACGGAAAAGAACATATAAAACAAAAGATGTAGCAACTGGTGCAGAAATAACCGTCCTGTTCAATCTAAGGGAAACGGTCTGTTCTATGTGAACAGACTAGAAGAGACGGAAAAGTCATAAAACCCTCTAAAGTACATACAGCTAGTTACAGTCGATTCTTATTGTGCTGCTTTAGAACAATATGTTACCTAATTTCCGTCATGTTCCGCGAAGCTACGCAAGCAGTAACTATAATACAATAATGTAAATTTAAATAAACAAACTTTAGATAAACCAGGCCATGAGAAGTGGTCCTCTCAAGTGTTGGACGGAGGTAAAAAGTTCAGGGCAGAGATAGTCCAGTCGTGAAGCAATTTTCTTCTTGATGCGAATAGTCTGAACTCTATTAGGGAAACTGAAAATGTGCCGGGAAGACTGGCTTCTTATAGCAAAACATGCAACCCGTATGCAGGATACTTCGCTCGAGACCTGAAATTCCACTTGAAAAGTGGCGAAGCGTCACGGAACGGTAGCCAGGTACAAGCGTATTAATACATACAGTAGAAGATTATGGTCCTCTAGTCATATGAGTGAGTAGTTCCTTAGCGTACGTAGTTAGAGTTCCTTTTGAACTCTAACGTTCGTTTCTACCCCTCTTGAGGAGTGGTGTGTCAGTCTACCACGAACTTAATGGATGTATGGATCGGAATTCAACTTGATATAACATACGAGGAATAATTTCTTAGTGCTACGAGTATATGGCCTCAGAATAAGCACAAAACTACTAGTCTTAAGGAGATTAAAAATTTCTATAATTAAATTTTCCTCTTTAAACTACGTAGGCTAACTAAAAAAGAGTTTACACAGAGGTAATAAATACACCTCCTTTGATCTGGCTTCTTTTACGCACTTTCCAAAATATACGACCAAGAGTGATTACAGTCGTAGACCTATAATTATTTTGGATGCAGCTACTCGTACGTGAATGTCACGCTTCAGTACGACTACCCAGAGTCCGTACTACACATCTGCTATTATTAAGAGTATAACTTAGATAACAACCCAAAAAGGTAGCTGCAGGACAAACCAGATATCATTAAGTTATTCTGTTACCACTGCTCTAGCTGCAGGCTACGTTCAATTCAATTCCGTTTGAGTTTGAGAAAATAAAAATACCCTGAAATGAATTTTCATTCTTAGAAATGGAAATAGCTTTCTGAAGACTATAGATTTGATACTGATGTTATTCTTCGCATGTCATCATAAAAACTAAATGATTAGACTGATCATGAAAGAGACTTATTTAAAAAGAGTTAGTTTTTAATAAAATCTGTTAAATACTAGCTAAACGAGCAAGTAATATATAATTTTACATAATCTGTATTTGCTACAAAGAAACGAACATTGCATCGTTATGAACAAATAATCGTAAATGCATATCAGCAATCTATTACAGACGTTACTTCATTTTTTCCGCACTTTGGGCGAGACGGGGCAATTTTTAGGAAACATAATTTTCAGGATAGAAATACATACCAAAGTTATCACAAACATTGAAATTATTAAAAGACAAACTTTTCTGATCTATAAAAATCCATTCTCGTTATCTAAAACAAAGTACTTTCTTGAATAAGATATTTACACAACAATGGCAATGAAACGGCAGGGAAATGTATGCTTTCTATGTGCTTCTGCACTCTGAAGCATACACAGTAAAAATATGGATGTTTAAATCCCCATGTCATCTAACCATAAGATATAAAAATGGATTCATTACACAATGACGAGTTTCACAGGAGGACCATATTCATTGATTTTAGAACGGTATTAAGAAATACACAGAGATTCTCAAACGCGGAGGTCAACAATTGCAGGGATGGAATTTAAAATAGTAAAATTTGTACTTTGAAATGGATGATCTTTGGTTACACAATGTTCTCTATTGTAGGGTAAATATTTGGAAACATCCACTGGTTTTATATTCGATGTTCCATTTTTTATGAAACATTCTTGGTATTAGCGTCCAGTATTCCTTGCTATCCTTTAAGCTTTTTAACTCCTGATTGGTGGGTCTAAGCGTAGGACATAGTTTTTTTTGCAGCGTAAGTTAAACTTGAGTTGTTCTCGGGCAATCGCCAGTTTGACGTGGAAGTCGCAATATTTTCCAGTATTTTCGTAGACGTTTCTTCCATGGTTTCCTATTAATCAGAATAAGGAACGCCCAGGATCCATATTGCAGGGTAAATATTTGGAAACATCCACTGGGTTTTATATTTATTATCCAAGCTTTCGCACGCTTACGCAGCGTGGGTTAGAAGGGATCAAACAACGAAAATTTTGGATATATGACACGCTACGCCGTAAGAAGACTACGCCGACAAAATTGATGCAATATTAACGAGTAAAGTTTAATCGAGGTAGGATTATGATGGGTGAAACAGCTACCGAATTTGAAGAAAATATAACATTGGCTATAATTTTGCAAGGTTGATTTAAAAAGAGGGTGCCATGTAGATAAATATAAAACCCAGTGGATGTTTCCAAATATTTACCCTACAGTATGGATCCTGGGCGTCCCTTATTCTAATAAACAATGTTCTCTAATAAATGAGGTAAACGTTTTGCGAGAATCTGTCCTGTTCGGAACACTACGGAACACTACTTGGTAGTGTCTACACTACCAAACTCTCCATCAATCACGAACACGCCAAAACGCAAACAAAAACACAAACTCTGGTGAATCGTGTTCAGACTGTGCATTTGGCTGCATGAAGTGATACGAGTGCAGAATGTAACAATTTGAAACAATCAATGTAAACAAACTACACTGCCCCTTGAATACGTGTACAAAGTTGATGTAAAATAATGTTTTAATTTTATTTCTTGGCAGTTTTTATTCATGTTGGTGTTATTTTGATATAAGTAATGAAGTTTTTACTCGTGTTAGAAAAATCTGAAGCCGTTGATCTTCTAGCAATGCCATGCCGGCAGTTGCCAACTACTATTTATGCAGCTGCCAGCTACTGCCAGCTAATGTACATGCTAAATTAACTAATTCTTTGTTTAAATAAGCTCATCGGACAATCTTAAGTTATAATTAAATTAAAGAATTACCATAATAATCGTTTCCCAACAAATCAACAATTCATTTACACAATACATACGTATACGAGCGAGAGTTCGCTGTTTCTACGAAAGTTTGTGTTCGAGTTCTCCAACCGAATGGAAAACACAAACACACCAAAATCTGCCAGCCTGCGCAGACATTTTGTGTTCGCAGAGAGTTGACAACTTGAAATTTGCTCCAAAGATTGATAGTGTGGACGGGGCTGAGCGCATTGTACGAATAATTTTAGAGCAGTGCGAGTATTTAAGGCAACGGATAAAATATCTAGTTCCATTTCCTTAGTTTCAGAGCCAATGAATGGGACTTGGAAATACAATCGTAATTTTGACACAAATTGGGAAATAACTTTTCCTTCATGTACGTGATTCTCTTCATGTACGTGAAGTTTTAAAAATTGAGCGTGGGAAGTTATTAAATTGAAAATATCCCTTATCTGAGACTAGAACATTCGATAATTAGAACTAATTTCATAAGCCATATGGAATATTGTAACTAAAGCCGAGATTTTATACTTGGAAAAGATGTTGCTAAAGTAATTCGTTCGTCAGCTTGCAAATGAATCTATGCTAAAAACTGGAATCGTAAATTGGTAATCTACTCTTTTAACCTTTACTCCGCAAAAATTAATTGCCAGTTTGTTCTATTTTATCGGTATATTTTATATTAAAATGACAATTAATGAAGAATTGGTAAATATTTTGAGGCTCCAATTCATTACAGAAGAGGATAAAGTAGTCATCAAGATATCGTCGATAAAATACTGGCCTGAATTGAATAGGGATGTTATTCATAACTTTATTCTCAGTATCATTTCAAAATCTATTGGTAACTATTGGGGATAATGCAGATCCCATGACTAGGCCATTTACTTGATAAAAAATCTGATTGCTAAATATAAAACAAGAATCTTTAAGGATCAAATCAAAACGTTTTAAAATCTAGTAATGTCATAAATTCTAATAAGTCATAAAAATGCATCTGTTGGTTCAAGAAATATGCTCCATGTATTTCAAATGCTGAGTGGAATTTGTGGCAATACGGTCAGCAATGTTTTTGCCTATATTGGCGAAAAAGTTATTGAAAAGGTTTGCTACTTCTATTTGTCCTACATATGTTTTACCAACTTGAGTAATTGATTCAATTGTGTT
The DNA here is from genome assembly GCA_014899125.1 of Orchestia grillus. NCBI lineage: Eukaryota > Metazoa > Arthropoda > Malacostraca > Amphipoda > Talitridae > Orchestia > Orchestia grillus. The sequence goes on along the minus strand of VOMN01066546.1, from coordinate 2,450 downwards.
CCTTGTACGTTGTTTTGGTCGGTAGATTGAATTTAGCAGATTCCAGGTTTTTTAATGTCATTTTTGAATTGAGAAAATTTAAGCATGAAATAATTTCTGTTTGAGACTCTAATTTGAGTCGTTACGTAGTTTCTGAATCTGTTGAATACAGTTGACCTTATTTTCCCTTCGTGAAGTAATACAAAGTAGGCATGCCTTTTTTATAATGATGATGATATCTCGAGTAATCCAAGGCTTTTGCCTGTTTTTTGTGTGATTATACGTGTGACAAGAGGACAGCAATGATTATATGCTGATTATTCACAAGAAAACAAAACGTGTAAAACACAAGACAGCGATTTCAAGTAGTTTCTTGAAGTNGCATTGCTCGTAGGTTAGATTCATTTATTCTGCGGTATTGATATGTTTCAGCCTGCATCTCATTGCTCGCATTGAATATGTTCTTTTTAATAAAAAAACTGGAAAATGGTCGGATAGATCAAAAGTCAGTATTCCAGAGGATAAATCAATTGGATCTGTTATGAATAAGTTGTCAATTAGTGTGACAGAGTCTAACTTGACGCGTGTTGGCTTAGTGATTAGCGGAAGAGAAGTGATTCCGAGAGCAAAATATTGAAAAAATTGGAGGTTCTTGCACAGTTTTCAATATTAAGCATATCGTAGTTAAAGTCACAGCAAATTATAATTACGCTTTATAGTGATTTATTAAACAGTGACAAAATACGGATTAGTTCATGCGAAAAAAATAACTGGCATGCTAAAGGGGGCCGGTAGATAGTTCAACCAATAATGCGCGTACCATTTTTTGATTGTTCGATGAATAGAGTTTCAATATGATCAAGGTTTACAGTTGCATTTTGGATGACTTTAGAGTTCAATTGTTTAGATATGTGCGTACTTATACCTCCCCCACGTCGCCCACTGTTACGTAGTGAATGATAGCCGGCATAATTATGTATATGGTTCATATTCTTCGAGACGTCATCCTGAGATAGTACACATCAGTTCATCTATCTTCCCATAGAGTGATCTGCAGTTCCAGCACATGATAGAGAAGTCGTTGGAATTTGTTTTTATTGGTTCATTGAATTTTTGTACGTCAACATAGATACTATTTTCTATACCGTTAAGGTTTGGAAATGGTGATTTTCATGTGGGTCAATATTAGCGGAAATCAACGAAGGTCCAACCTAAAATAAATAATTTAGCTATTCAACATTTCAGAAGCAATTTGTTCACTTCCTGTGGTGTGCGATATTCCATATGTGACAACCAGAGACTTCATACAACTGGGAGTTTAAGGGACAGAAATCAGCGCTCAACCAGTCATTGTCTGTTCCATAGGGTGCAGTGCTATGCGGGGTCACACACGTAAAGGCTCCTCATTGGCTGGCAACCAATCATTGTCTGTTCCACAGGGTGCAGTGCTATGCGGGTCACACACGTGAAGGCTCCTCAATGGCTGGAAGCAGGCGGGTCTGGCACGCTGGAGTGCGAGTGGCAGGCTGAGGGCAAGCGCCTGTATTCCGTCAAGTGGTACCAGGGCATCAAGGAGTTCTACAGATACACTCCTTCTGACCAGGAGCCCATGCTCACATTTCCAAATACCAATCTTACAGTCGATGTGAGTAACAATTTGTGATTCATGGGGTGCTTTATTTTTCTTTGAGCTTTCATTGTGTTGAAGTTTGGCAATCCATGACGATTCACAGTTTTCTTTACCCAATTTTACATTTCATGTCAGCAGCAATAGGTTGTTATTAATTAGAGTGATTCCAACCAATGTTAGATCGCTTCAACCACCCGGATCTCGACGATGATCTGAGGTGCATTTATCAGCACCAACCTGCCAGTTATTGAAAATTTTAATAGACAAAACCCAAAACACATGTTATTGACAGTTACCAACTGCCAATAGTTTCCAGCTCCAGAATAAGTTACCTAGCAAGAAAGTTGGTCTGTGCATCAAAACAAACAGCGTCGTGCTTGAAAAAAGAGCGAGGGCAGGGCGGAAACACAGGGTGAGATTAGAACCTACGAGTGCGACGTACGATTAATAAGTTTTTAAAATAGGAAAACTACATCAGGTATCGTAATCTTTAACCTTCCACAAGCATCAACCAGATACTAAACCTATTCTAAACAGTATACTACAAATTTAATGGATTTTTACTATCGTTACATTGTTTTGCGCTCTTTTGATGATCCTTAATTTTAGTCAATTAGTTCCCCAACTGCTCACGACACACACTAGTTCCCCCACAATAAACGACGCACCCTAGTACCTCCACAACACACGGCACACACTAGTACTTCCACAACACACAACACATACTAATACCCACAACACACAACCCACACTAATATCCTCACAACACACGACACACACTGGTACCCCCACAACATACGACACACACTGGTACCCCCACAACACACGACACACACTGGTA